>WHVD01000268.1:0-79727 GCA_015178975.1 Hysterangium stoloniferum
TGTCACATCCGATCGCGGCTCCGAGTTTGTCTCTCACTTCTTTAGGTCACTCGAAAAGCACTAGACATGAAGTTACACTTCACTTCGGGCTATCACCCGGAAGGCGATGGACAAACCGAACGCATGAATCAAACCTTGGAGCAATACATCCATGTCTATTGCAACTATCAACAAGACAATTGGAAATCACTACTACGCTTGGCCGAATTCGCATACAACAACGCACCGAATGCCACTACTGGCATTTCGCCTTTCTTCGCAAATAAAGGCTACAACCCCAACATCGCAATCCACCCGGAACGCGATCTCGCATCCGCCCGTGCTCAAGACTTTGTTACAAACCTCGACGAGCTACATCAAGAACTTCGTAAAACTATCGCAATGGCTCAAGAACGATACCAACGGTCTGCGGATAAAAACCGACTTCCACCTCCTGATTTCAAGATCGGAGACCGAGTATTCGTTAAAGCCGAGTTTTTCCGAACTACTAGACCTTCTAAGAAGCTCTCTGAAAAATATTTAGGTCCTTTCGAAGTTATAGCACAAGCCGGCACACTTTCATGGACGCTTCGGCTCCCCGACAACATGCGTGCAGTGCACCCAGTATTTCATGTATCTATGTTAGAACCTTGTGTTCCTAACAATATACCGGATCGCATACAGCCACCACCTCCACCCGTGATTATTGATGGGGAACCCGAATTCGAGATATCAGAAATCCTAGACTCAAAAATCGACAATCGCCGACGCTCATGCAAATTACTTTATTTGGTCAAATGGGCTGGCTATGAAGGTACAGATGAAGAAACTTCATGGATCCTAGCTACAGAGCTCGGTAATGCCTCGGAAATCATTTTAGGGTTTCACCAAGCTTATCCGAACAAACCCGGTCCTCTCAATTCCTTATAAGACTATCACGCGGTACCCGACCTTTTTCCGACTATGCCTTATGTTTTCACGCTATGATTTGTTTGTTTAAAAAGAAAAACCGATATATTTCACTATCTAATTTTCTCCCTCTACAACTTCTCCCTCCTCTCCGACCTCCGAACCCACCTCCGCACCGACAGCCACCGATACCACATCACCAACCTTCTCTGAAACCCCAATTTCATGCCCACCGCAACTCGAGACTTCCAAATACTGCTCAAGTTGACCACCGAGAGACTCGATAACACTGGTCTGTTTCTCCAGCCCGACGCCCAAGAGTCGCAATTGCTCAGTTACGAGCCCTTGTTGTCGCAACATCTCATATCGGTACCGGCTCGTCTCCGAGAAGTAGGTCCGCATGAGGCGGTTTTGCTCTTCTAGAGCATCGGCCTGTCGCTCCTGGAATGAGCCATCGGCCCCCGGAAAAACACACCCAAGCTTCTGATCAGCGCACTCTTGACAAGTGTGGCCCCGACCATTGGTCCGGGGATGACAGGTTCGACCCCGTTTCGTGCACCGATTGCACTTGGGGTCATTTTCGGGCCCCGCCTTGGGGGCCTGCTTTTGTTTCTATAAAAAAAAAAAAAATTATTATTTAGGAAGTTTTTATTTTAGGAAACCAAACCCACCTTGGGGCTCGACGGCCCCGGTGCATCCTCCTCGTCCTCCTCTCCCTCTTCGTCATCGGACTCCGAAGGCGTTGCAGCCTTGCGCTAACAGATATTGTCAGTAAGGTTCGCAAAAGACACCAGAGCCGACTCACTTTTCCCTCCCGCTTCTTTTTCGCCGCCTCCTCCCGTGCCCGATCGGCCTCCTGCTGCTTGTTCTTTGCAAGCACTGCTTCCCAGTGCTTGCGCGCGGCCTCTTCTGCCGCCTGTTTCTTTTCCTCGGCCTCGATGGCCGCCAACTCCTCCTTCTCTTTCTGCTCCTCCTCTTCACGCGCCTTTTTCTTCTGCTCGAGTATACGCCGACGCTCTTTCGCGTTCGCCGTACCACTCGGCGCCGACATGGGCGCAACTGTTAACCTAACCGGGAAGGGCTTTGACCCCGAGCCTATGGTCATGGTGGTTAGAGAAAGGGAAGTGGAATTTCAAGCGCCAGGAACTCTCAAACTTTTATATGCAAACTTTTGCCGAGTCACATGATGTTTGACACACCCAGCCGTACCCGACAAGTTTTTACGTACGGGATCTAGATTTTCGGCCTCCTTGGGATTTCGGCCAAAAGGGGAGATACTGTTACGACCGTGTCGCAACCCTATCGGCCCCGAGGTTATCGCCACTTGTCAACGTTTCAAGTCGTCCCCTCGGAAACCATCGGCCCCGAAGCTGACGAATGTTTCGCGAAGATCAAACTCCATTTACGCCCACGTCAAATAACTCGTATTGTCTGGTCAAACTTTGATACGTCCCCTTTATTATGTTGATCCGTTCAATCTTATGTTTCGCATATGTCTATCTATATTTGTAGTCCTCGAACCATTTCCTTTTATCGTAATTCCGCTCTCGGTTATCATCGGCCTCCGAACTAATCATAAACTTCCCGTTCCTAGTCAAGCTTATTGTTAATACCGTGTTCCGCCCTTCTCCCCATTAGTATTTTCCAGACGCCTGTTACTTGTATATGAACCCGCTGTAATTGTAGTTACGAGACAATCAGAATATCGACTCAGAATACCCTCATACACCTGTATCAGTCTCTTACTAAGACTTCCCCCATCCGCCTTCGCGTGCGCTCGCCCACTCCCGGCCCCGACCCCTTGGCCCGACGCTCGACTTGTCCTTCGATTCCGATCGGTATCACGCCGAAAGGTACTCACTAGGACTAGTCTTCGCCCGCCCGAAATTTAAGGACATCCTGCGGATATTTGCGAGGGCGCAGCACATAAGCTGAAGCCAAGTCCTTCCGATCGGTCCCTGTCGGCCACCGACATTAGTCAGTTTCCAGTTCTTAACAGTTTACGGAGAAACCCACAGGAAAGCTGGTAGGACTTGGCTTCAGCTTATAGGCTGCACCCTCATGAGATCTTGTTGTCCAATTTCAGACAGGCAGACAGGAATCCCAGGGAGTCCAGGAATGGTTGGTGAGTTGAGAGGTCAGGGAGTTGACTGAGGGAATCCCACAGAAGTTGAGGGGTCAGGTGGAGTTGAGTTGGAGATCAAGAGATAGATGGGTCGGAGCCTGTGGGCTCTGACAAGGTAAAGAGCGGTGTGTTTCAAAGAGGAGATTAGAGCAGAAAATGTACTGAGATTACCAGGAGAATCTAAGCTGATTTTCTGACTGGATTGTATGTACAACATCTGCCAGACTATATAGACTGTGGAATGTATAACATACCAAATCCAGTAATAATGAAATCTAAACTAGTAAACATGAAACGAGATAAGTAAACACCAGATTTGGTGTTAGGAATGGAATGGAATGGAACAGAGTGGAGTGGAGTCTGAATCATGATGGGTCATTAGACCATAACGGGAACAGGGTGGGAGTGGAGTCCAAAATGTGACAGGTCATTTGACCATAATGGGAATGGGGCTTAGTTAGAGAGCTGTCAGGCTTTCTGAGCAGAGTCTGGTGACTGGTGTGTGAGACAGGGTCAGAGATAGACAGGTGTGGGTTCCAGCAGGTATTCCAGTGACTGATGCATGAAGTATGAAGGTTTGAGCATGGACAGGTCTGACGTCTGGAGTCCAGTGGGTATTCTAGTAAACTGATAATTGGTGCATGTAGGGTGTGGGTGCATATAAGTTAGTGCCTGGAGTCTGGCAGGTTTTCTGGTCATAACAGTCTGCCCCCAACTAGACACCTTCTGTTAGGACCCAGAAAACCCACTGGACTCCAGAATCCACCCTATATACACCCAACACTCTGTATCTCACAGACCAGTCACCAGACTCTGACCAGACTCCCAGAACCTCTCTAACAGAGCATAGAACCCTGCTCCCGTTACGGTCCCATAACCTGTCATGATTTGTCTGTGTCTCATGCACCAGTCCTCAGACTCTGCTGAACCTGCAAATCAAGCTGTTTATACCCGACTCTCTGTGCCTGTCACCAGACTCCAACTGGACTCCCGGAACCCCTCTAACAGAGCATAGAACCCCACTCCCATTATGGTCTAATGACCTGTCATGTTTCGGACTGTTACAACCTGTTCCTGGTGTTACAACCAGACAATCCTGCCGGACTCCGGGCACTAACCCGTATGCCCCCACGCGCTACAAGCACCAATTGTCTGTTTATAGGATTTCCCGCCCGGACTCCATCACATCAAGACTCGTTACGTTCAACCTCATTACGACACATATCAGTCACCGGACTTCCCCCGGACTCCATCTCTGTCTATGTCTGTCTTCATCCCACGTATCAGTCACCGGTCCCCGCTTAGAATCCCGTCACTGCTCTAATCGAGCCCCGTTCCCGTTTTAGTCAAATGACCTGTCACGATTTAGGACTCCGCTCCCACTCCATTTCCCGTTATGGGTTATGCTTTGTCACGATTCGGACTCCGCTCCGTTCCGTCCCGTTCCTAACACCAATTTGGTGTTTACTATTCCCGTTTCATGTTTTGTTAGTTTCGTTTCGTTATTACTGGATTTGATATGTCATGCATTCCACGGTCTATATAAACTGGCAGATGTTGTACATACAATCCAGTCAGAAAATTAGCTTAGATTCCTCCCAGTAATCTAATAATATTTTCTGCTCTAAAACCTTACTTGATTCACATCGCTCACACTAGTCGGAGCCCACGGGCTCCGGTGCATCTATCTCTCTCAACCAACTCGACTCACGACCCACGACCTCCGACTTACGACCCACGACCCACGAACCCTGCCCGGACTCCCCGGGATCCCCGTCCGTCCGTTTGAAATTGGACAACACGATCTAGCGAGGGTGCAGCCTATAAGCTGAAGCCAAGTCCTACCAGATATCCCGCGGGTTTCTCCGGATATCCCGCGGGTTTCTCTGGATATCCCGCGGGTTTCTCCGGATATCCCACGGGTTTCTCCAGATATCCCACGGGTTTCTCTGGAAACCCGGCCTGTGTGTGTATCCTAACACCTGGATACTTCAATATCTGATCCCCAACTTCTGACTACAGAACATCATAGTTCCTGTATCTTCCGTAATCCTTTCTTTGTTCCACATTTGGTAATTTGTCCATAGACAAGTATTCACTTGTTTGTTTGTTATATTCCCATTTTGGAATATTGTCTTCCTAATCCATCTTACTGTATTCCCATCTCAGAATATTTCCATTTCCATCTTATTGTGGTCTTAGTTCATACAGTGGGTCAAAAAACTGCCCCAATGTTTGTGCATTTTAGAAAGATTGATATTATGTGAAGGAATGACATCAGCAGAAATTCTGAAAAATTCACATGATATACTAGAACATATTGGCTATCTACAACTTAAGAAATCATGTGATTCCAATCAAAACTCATTGCTCAATAAATCAAACAAAATAATCACTCATTGGGGCAGTTTTTTGACCCTCTATTATTCTACAATCTAATATGTACTTTGTATGACCCCCCTTTGCCTTTAAAACTGCCTGTATCCTCCTAGGCATCCTTTCTATTAGCTTCTGGCATGTCTCTGGTGGTATTTCAGTCCACTCCTTTGCCACCCTGTCCCATAATTCATGTACTCCTTTGGGTGGTATGTCATATTGTTGGAGTTTGGCCTTGAGGTATGGCCAGAGGTGTTCAATGGGATTTAGATCAGGGGATTGGGCAGATGGGAATGATGTTATTGTCAGAAAACCACTGGTCTGCCTTTTTTGAGGTATGTTTTGGATCATTGTCCTGTTCGAAGTACCACTTATCCTCAGCCATCTCCAAACTTTCAATACTCTCCTCCACTCCCTCCTCCAAAATCTCACAATACTGTACTGCATCCATGTTCCCCTGCACCTCTATCAGCTTCCCCACCCCATTCCAGCCCATACACCCCCAAACCATCAAGTTATTCCCCCCCTCCATGTTTGACAGTTGGTGTGGTGGCCCTGTCTGATACTGGTTCCCCTTGTTGCTTCTAAAAATATACCTTCCCATCTGATCCAATCCTATTGATTTTTGTCTCATCAGTCCACAACACCCTCTTCCAGTCCTCCATGGTCCAATTTTCATGGTATTGGGCAGACTTCAGACATTGCTGACAATGAGACCCTTGAGCATAGGGACTTTCTTCTTTGTTGCTGACCTAAAGCCAGCTTCCTTCAACACATTCCTAACAGTCTGAGGAGTGAAAGAGATAGATATGATGGAATTTATGAATTGGGTGGCTTGGACAGCATTGTCAAGCTTCCCAGAGCTAATTTGACAGATAATTGATTGTTTATCATAAGGGGAAAGCTTGGAAGGATGGCCACCAGGATGATTTTCCTTATCCCCCTCTACCTCCCTACTGATCCTGCCAATAGTATCCTTCTCCAGGCCAGTCCTAGCTTGAATTTGACAATGGGTGTGAAGGGTATGCATATATCATGATTGGACTGTGGAATAATACATATATTATAGTATTATATTATTTAGTTCTTACTCTTTTTCCCTAACTCTCTAGATCTTCGAGCATACCCGTATTTCTTAGTTCGAAGTCTTGTGTATATCTATGGGTGCTCTCAGCGCTAAAGACAGACAACTTTTTACCCAGCAGACACCACTTCGTAACGACTCAGACGTCGAATAGCGAGAGGTGTCAAGGGTAGTATCTCAGCTACCATAAGGGTAGCATTCTCTAGTCTACTAATAGCCTTTTGGACTCGAACCGCTAAGGTCGAGTTCCGCTTTCAAGACTTTGCGCTCGTCGACACCATAGTCGACTCACGCTACTAATACTCTATCCTAGACACTCAGTCTTTAGCTGAGTATCTTTCTTATTTCTAGCTACTAGTTGTACCGTAAAAGGTCAACTCATTATCTTACTGTTCTAAGCCGTCACGAGCAACTATACAGTTGCTCTTGAGGCGTGCAGTGCGTTCTTATACTAGTACTAACAGTCTAGTAGTCTATAGTATTGTACTGACAGTCAATACTCTCTAATAGTAGTTGAATAAGCACTATTCTTCGTATATAGAGCGGTCAGAATCCACCACTCTTCACAATGGGAATACCCCTCATTGAGGAAAGAAACAACAAAAGAATGCTTTTCAGCAAAGATGGATTTCATAGTGGTGGTAAGGAGTCAAGGAGATGAATGAACAAAGTTCAACATGCCAAATTGATACAAACAAGGTCACATGACATGTTGATGATTCACATGACCCACTCCTACCTTATACTGGTGTGTAACATTGAAAATCAGAGAAAATAATAGAGGGTCAAAAAACTGCCCCAATGAGTGATTATTTTGTTTGATTTATTGAGCAATGAGTTTTGATTGGAATCACATGATTTCTTAAGTTGGTAGATAGCCAACATGTTCTAGTATATCATGTGAATTTTTCAGAATTTCTGCTGATGTCATTCCCTTACATAATACCAATCTTTCTAAAATGCACAAACATTGGGGCATTTTTTTGACCCACTGTAGTACAATAACAAGAAGACTTATATTAGTTTCTGCAAATTTGTACTTTACTTTAGATCTGATATCGACTTAGTTTCTTATTCCCTCTTCCATCTTTCTGTACGCTTGATATTCGGAACTCTTCGGAACTCTGAATATCCATAACTTCCAGTGTAACTCCCATCTTTGAAATTAAGGACTTTTGAGTGTTTGCATAGAGGTGCAGCACATAAGCTGAAGCCAACATCTTGACCCTATTTGATAGTTTCCAAGTTTCTGGTGACTTTCTGATAGTTCTGGAATAAGTTCCAACATGACACTTAACATGGACCCCACTCCCATTTCATTACATCCCTAATACCTAGTTTGGCATTTACTTGTGTTTTGTTTTATGTTTAATATGTAGTTCTGCCCCTCATTAATACTGGATTTGGTATTATTACATTTCACAGTCTATATAAGTCTCCTATATTCATGTACTTAGAATCCAGTTTAAATTTTGAACAAGTTACACCCCTGATCCAGTTTCTAGTCCTCTTGTCTATCTGCATGCTCGATTCCCAGAACTCCCACAGGCACTCTGGAATCTACATCTTCCTGTATGCATTCTGTCAGCTCGAAATTTGGACACCTGAATGAGTGTACAAGGGTGCAGCACATAAGCTGAAGCCAAGTCCATCTCAGCTGTACCTACTTCTGGTAATTATTCTGATACCACACTACCTTGTACTAATATCCCTGGACTTATTACCCAGGGACTCTGTGGGACAATTCCCGGAAAAGAGGTGTTCGGAATAATTACTGGGAAATCCATGGGACTTCCAGATCTTTTGTTCAGAACTTAACAATAAGCCTGGTGAGGCTTCCCACAATGGACCTTTAATATTTAGTATCTGCTTTGTTAGATAATTAGGATAAATGTGCATAGTAGTTTTTTCATTATCATTTTTATCTACCATCACTATCATGTACTGCCTTCTCCATTTATAGACAAATATACTCAAGTCCTATCAATGTTGGACTGAGACTCAGTGAGGCTGCAATTGATGGCAGCCTTACAGCTTTTTTTTGATACTGACTTTCCTTATTCACTACCAGCTCATCATCTTCCTGCTTTGCACTGGATCCATCAACTGTTCACTTCATGAGAAACACTGCTGCTCAATTCGAGTTTCTAATTCTTGGCCCTTACACAGAACCACATCACTGACATTGTGATCAATGGACATCCACTGTCCCAGACTCACATTCAGACTTGTCAGGCCTGGAGCCTTTCAACTCATTCACATTCCCACAGCCTCCCATGATCAAATCCCTCATCTTCCACTCATCTCACTCTTCCCACCTCAGTACACTCATCATCCAACCTCTCCATCAGCATCAAAAATGTCAAGCAAAATTGTTTTGCCTTTTGCCAGCCCCCTGACAGCCAATGGCTTGAAAGTCTGGCTTGGATCTTGTGAAGACAGGTTTGAAAATTATGAAGACACACATGACAGGAAGCTTGTGCCCAAGACTCACATCCACCTTACTGGTGCTGCTCTCACTGAACTTCAGATGGCAGAATGGTGGGCATTGGGAAAGGTAGAGTTTTTAGCATTGCCCTCCTGGGAGTCATTTGTCAAGAAGGTAAAAGATCATTTCATGCCAGTCAATTGGAAAATGGATGCATTGAAACAGTTTTATTCCTGTTCTCAAGGCAAGCACAATTTTTGCACATTTGCAACAGACCTCACCCAGTGTCTTGGCACCCTTCCTTCTGCAACAATATATACAGCTGTTTACAATCATTATATTCCTTTTTACTCTCACCCCCTCCTATACCTTCATATGTGTGCACTCCAGGCCTTTGACATCAATAATTCATCTCAGATGCCTGATGAATTGCCCTTAGGATCACAGAGGGACAGTCTTGTTGCTGACAAATGTGGCTTGCTCAGGCTGTTCTTCAGCTCACATCAGTTATACTAGCTCCACTGGTGTTTCACTTCTCACATCATCAACTGGCAATGCCACCACCCCCTCCAGTCTCATCACTCCTCCTAAATTCCTTCCAATCACAGAGGAGGAGAAGGCTGCACTTACAGCTGTTCGAAGGTGTTGGAATTGTCATGGCAAACCAATGGACCCAGGTTGGGTCCCTCATCAACATCATGCCTGCCTGGGCAACCCCACCATTGGCACTTATCCTGGCAAGGATTTTAGCCCATTAACCATTATGAGCACCATGCCTACCTGTTCCAACCACTACCACAACCACAGCTGCAGTGGCCATTTGAAAGAGTCACTGTATGACACATACAAATACCCATCTCACTCTGGTTCAATGGCTGCCTATGCCAGAGCTAGGAGTTCCAGCCCCAATGTTCAGGATGAGGATACAGATTCAGATTTGGGACTAGACAATTAGAAGCAGGGCAACATGGAATTCACTTCATTCAATCTTTCAGTTCACTCTGGTGTCATCTTCATCACCCATTGTGGTTCTCTGAATCACAAGTCATCTGCTGTAATGGTCCTACATGTCTGCCAACTTGGCTGTTGGGGATGCTGTATTTTTCAAAGTGGGGGAGGGGTGTAAGGCTGGTGAGACTTACCACAATGGACCTTTAATATTTAGTATTTACTTCCTTAGATAATTAGGATAAATGCATGTAGTAGTTTTTTCATTATCATTTTTACCTACCATCACTATCATGTACTGCCATCTCCATTCATAGATGAATATACTCAAGTCCTATCAACATTGGACTAAGACTCAGTGAGGCTGCAATTTATGGCAAAGAACCAACATTCCAATAGTACACCCACAGCTGAAACCCTCTTCCCACCTAATTTTAGAGCAAAGATAACCTTGTCTCAAAGTGCCGTCTTTTCCAATTAAATAAAGCTCTGGAGAATTAAAATGGCAGGTAACATCATCAGAATATCCATGGGCAGAGCTTGCAAATCAAATTGATTTCTCCCTCTAGGGATTCAATCACAATTGACATCATTCAAGGAAATAGGAAGGCTCGGAGGTGTAAATATTAATTCATATTTATGTAAGGTCAAGATTGACCTATTTAATGATATTACACTATTATTAAACCAGGCACCTTGGTCTCAATCTGACATATCTTCCCACTGTGCCAACATACAGTAATTTAAAGCAATGCAATACCTTAAAAATATTTCCGGAGAAGCTCAACTCCAGATGTTGTTAGTATGTCATGCCCATTGGCAGTACATGGGTAGTGAGCATTGCATTGATGAGTGGATCTCTTTAATGGGCCTGGAGGTATTTCATGCTGGAAGGCCTGAGTGCATAATAATCCAACAGAATCAGTGGTGTGACCAATGCTCTTTCTGATTACTCCCCAGGTATCGTCTCAGAGAATCCGAATTGTGTTGATTATACTGTTCAGTGTTTTTAAGCCCCAGATAACCTACATTTTTTTGGTTGTCAGGCTACAACCATAAAATGCACATAGTTATTTTAACAGGGTTCTGGAATATGTTTCTGATAGAAACTTGTAAAGAGCTGACCAAAATATAACAATGCTGACCGGATGATGTGCGCAGTGGACAAAGAAGCTTTATATCTTTTTGTATACATAATACACTTCATGTAGTCTACCAGAGCATTCCGCACCTCAAGCTGTCCCCAAAACCTAATACTCCCACTTAGAGAAGAGATGTGGTGTAAAGACAAAGAAATAATAATTAATTAATGAAAGTGAAAACCCCCACTAAATGCAAGCCCCCACTGAAAGCCGGTAATATACTACACTTCCAACAACAATGTGCGAGTGGTCTTTCTAATATCCTTTGAGGGCAAAGGTTCTCCAGTGCCACCATTATTCACATAGTTGGCTTTTGTCTCCTTGGTATCCTGATTATGGACAGAGTCAGAGTCAGAAGCAATGTGGGTACAGAAAGCAGTGTCATCACCTGATGACCAATGCAAAAGTTTTTGACATTTAGCTTCCCTAATAACTTTGTCTTTTATCTTCTGTGGCATATCAGCAATGCAGTGTGAGGACTGATGGCCAGGACGTCCACACCAATGACAGACATCCCTGTTCTTTGGGTTCAGCCAGTCAAACTGGGCTTCTCCCTCAGACTCCAAGTCCAAATCTGAATCATCCTTCTTTCGGTGCCATTTCCCTTTTCCTTTTCCTGCTCTCTTCTGTGAATACAAAGCTGCCTCAAGTTCCTGGGTCTGGGTGCTGCTATTAAGTGCGGTTTTCATATCTTCTTGATCAGTTAAGGTTTTCTTAACAATAGCAAGAGTAGGCTCTGATGATCCTGATGTGAGAAGAGTCTGAACAATTGCAAAAGAAGAGTTGAGGTTCATGAGGATGGAGTCAACAATATCTGTTGTAGTGGTGCATGCCCAAGAGTTGTAAGTTCTTTGGCAGCCAAAACAATGTTCTGGATATAGAGTGAGACTGGTTTGGAGGTGTCATGGACTGGGTTATAAAGACATTTCTTGAGATCAAAACAGGTTGCATGAGAATCCTTTTTGTATTTGGATTTGAGGCTCAGCCAAACATCATTTGCAGTTTGTGGTGGAGTTGTATCCTTGTGGGTTGTCCAAACAGCATTTGATGAAATTGTTTTGTAGAGGGCTGCCCTGGCTCACTGGTCTGCCTTGAGCCATGCCTGGAGTGTAGTGTTATCCTTTAGTGGTTTTGATGAACTCTTTATGTGCTCTATAAAGTCATCATCCTCTCCAAAAGTCATCTCTAACTCTTGAGTCCAGATTCCATAATTTTCACCAGTGACTTTGTTTTGCTGATCAAAGGTTTGAAGTAAGTCATATATGGTAGGCTGTACCCATGATGAAGTGGCAATGTGAGATGTTGAAAAGAAATAGCGGAAAAAGGGGAAAAGAAGAAGAAATGAGAATGTATGAGAGTCGATGCACTGGTAGGGCCTGTAACCTGATAGAAACTTGTAAAGAGCTGACCAAAATATAACAATGCT
Source organism: Hysterangium stoloniferum (assembly GCA_015178975.1). NCBI lineage: Eukaryota > Fungi > Basidiomycota > Agaricomycetes > Hysterangiales > Hysterangiaceae > Hysterangium > Hysterangium stoloniferum. Next base: position 12,418 of record WHVD01000268.1, read on the forward strand.
GATCAAAATATAACAATGCTGACCAAAATATAACAACACCAAAATATAACAATGCTGACCGGATGATGTGCACAGTGGACAAAGAAGCTCTATATCTTTTTGTGTACATAATACACTTCATGTAGTCTACCAGAGCATTCTGCACCTCAAGCTGTCCCCAAAACCTAACAGTTTCTAACCTGTGGTTGTCTCTTATTGCTGTCCAGATCAAGCCATTGTGGTATTGTTCACCATGGTAGTCTCCTGCTTTCAGAAGATGACTCGGAGCTTTGTGTGGAAGGGTGAAGTCCATAATTATACCACATGGAATCTGTTCTGGGTCATCATGTTTTAATTAATGAGAATATAAAGACTATCTGGCAAGTCTTTGGTGATAATTGTTGGAATGTATACATCATGAACAGATTCGAAGATCAGCATCTATTGTTAGAACATGCGATCGAAGGTACACAAAAGGGCGTTTTGTCCCTTTGTTCTCTAACTCCCTTTGTCCCGGATATGGTCATCGTTAACTACATGATATTTAAACTATGTAGTTGCACCATCTATGCCTCAGTCCGTTATACACTAATACGACACTGAGGTGAATTTGGCTTGGATGACATTCCTTATTGTTATATTGACAGTATGTATTAGATATACTACTAGTCACATTTTTTAACAATGAATGCACAGTAAGGAACAGGTACACTCGTTGTACAGGAATGGTTCATGTCCAATTTAGAAGATCGTTGGACCAGGCGAACACAGCCAAATATGTAAATCACACGGATCGCTGAAATACGGCTATTGGGCGTCTCTACGTTTGTACCCGGTGAATCAACCCAAATGCAGCCCAAGAAGCGCTTCTATATGCCGGCATTCCGCAGCAGAACTACTTATGTGCCTTCATGGTTCCTTTCGACTTCCTCCCACACATACAGTCGAACAACTCCCCGAGGTAAGCAATTTGAAATAATCGCATGCGATGCACGAGTTAGGGCTTTGGGCTTCGAAAAAGCAATACCAGCGACTGTTGCGATATTATCAAGGCTTATCAAAGCCGTCCCTTCAGATTGAGCGAGATCCACATATAATGGAGTAAGGTGGATGGGTAGACATCATACACTTCCCTCCAGACGCCCTCTCACAAGAAGGACAGTTACTATGGACAGCTACCACCATTCCTCTCAAGACCAGTGGCAGGAAAACGAAGGTCATTACCCCCAAGAACCGTGGTATCAACACCAATATCATTCTCGAAGCGGGGAAGTTCCACACAATCATACATCCCGAGTGGAGCCATTTATGCGCTACGATACACAGTACATCGGCGGGATGGACCCTAACATACAAGCCTACAATAGCCAGCCTCTCACATCCTACCCCCCTCCCTTCCAACCATGAAATCGCTTACGGCCAATACTGGGGGTCAACTGGATGTGCTTCCCCTACTACATCAGACATAACCCACGTCTCATGTGCGTATCGATGAGTGTATACTAACAAACCTCCTGACTAACACACCATCAGACCCAGATGACAACCCGTACGTTGGCTTGTTCGATGTCCCTTCAGACTGTAGTGTGTCTCTCATTGCGTGTCTTTATTTTCTTGTTTTATTTACTTCCCTTCAGGTTATGATCCCGGGTGCTTTCGCGCTGCATCGAATCCCGTGGTACACCAAACATGGCGGGTCGATACTGGCGAAGAAGAGGCCACGCAACGATATTTTCACCGTGTTACGGATATGGAAAAGAGACGAATGCAGCTTCCTCTGGCTCAACGACCAATGTTCGTGTGCAAGATCCCTAATTGCTTCGCATGGCTATTCAACAGAGCCCAAGTCAAGCAACATCTGCAAGACCATAATATAGTATTTGATAAACCATTCAAATGCACTTGGTCGAGTCTCTCCTCCGGGTATTTGAGCAGTGCGATTAAAACATCCTATCTTTGAATAGCGGCTCAGAGTTTGGACGCAGTGTCGAAGCGGATCGTCATGTCGAGGACAAGAGACCTTGCGATATATGGTGGGTTTCCCACTCGCTCTTAATTATTTCAGTCAGATCATTAAGCATGTCTCATAGCCATCGTTCAGGTCGTAAGTCCAAGAACAGTTTAACTTGTCTTCGATGTTGCCGGGAGAGGCCGTCAAAATTAAATTTGCCCGATTACTGATGTCGTAAGTTTCACCGCGAGAAACCAGCGGGGAGTCTGCCTGTGGATGCATGTGCGCTAGATTAATAGCGTTCTCTCCCGATATGTGCATGACTCAGAAACACTGCTTACATCCGCCACTTCACACTGAAAATCATCCCATTTCTTATAATGTGACCCGTCTATATCGCAGACCGAATTAGGTTCAGTCGAGCGTTTATGAAATAAAATATATAGTAATAACCGGCCCAAAGTTCTTGTCCCTGCATCGTGTTATGCATTCGAAGCACAGAGAAGCCGCAGCTTTACACCAAGATTAAATCTCCTGTGACATCCTCACCTACCATTCGCCCTTGTCATTTGCTTGTGTCATTGGACATAATCAGAAGGGTGTTCACATCAATGCAGTTTACACGTGTTGGGGCACTACAACACTGGATTCTACCGCTGACGCTCGATTGATAAGCACGAAAGCATCCACTCCTTCCCTGGCTCACCTTGTAAATCGCTCCTTATATGGTCATACGCGGGATTAAATGGGGTAGCAAGGAACCGCCTGTCTCCGAGCGCCCATGACCCTTGATTGATTATCAGATAATTTCATAAGATATTGGTCAGGGGATTTCGTCTATTTTCAAACTGTCTTCCAAGTCGTCTTGGGACTCATGGGCTATTGCACCGCCCAACCCGGCCAGTATAAACAACCGTTTCGCGGCTGAGATGCCGATGGCCTTTCCCACAACTGACAGATTGACAGGTTGGAAATGAAAGAAGCTAGCGTATGAGTTCCATCCCGCATCATGTGATACTCAGCATAAACATTGGGCTTAGATCTTCACGGATTTTCATTATTGTTTAAAAATAACTTCTTCCACCTACTTACCCCGTGTTGTCAATTGAAATGAGAAAAAACGTTCGCAGTTTGAGATTCTTCTGATTTTAAGGTGCCCTTCCTCAAACGGATAGACATGATTCACAGCTGATTAACATTCCAACGGTGACAGCTACCATCCGACCCGTTCATAGCGCCGACTTTCTCCCTTGAAAGTGACACAAGATATATGTACTAAACAACGAATTAGAGAAAAATTTAAAACGAAATTCTAAGATTAAAACCGATATCAAACTCTATCGAAGGGGTGAAATGTGTCACTCACACGAAGGAGGCTGAGGGTTTCCGTTTTGTTGAAATGCCAATATAAATTAACTCACGAACCTATTGATGCATGCAATGCTTTTGGATGATACACTAGTCATGCCTGAAGACTTCAACGTGCCGAGCACATAAATATAATATATTTTATATCCCAGTTCGCTGGATTTACGTCCTTTCATGGACAAAATCTCTGCAGGAATACTAGCCGGATCACACAGGATTTGAATAAACGGCTGAATACTTGACATATCACGTTTCATAATGAGTTTCCAAAGGCACCTTCGTACAAGAGCTTCGCAGGCGCATGATCCGTCGCGGTGTCACAGCCTGCTGATAGCCTCGTAACTTTCTTCAGAACGTAAACCTCTCGTTTTTCGGATCATTTCTGGTCAAGAACCAACTTGGTTATTATTCAGCATGAGTCTGATTCTCTACCGACAGCTGTAGCGCGAAAAACCAACTAACATTGCGAAACCCAATTTCAGCACCAAAGTGACCTCAGGCTTGTTTTAGAGCGCCATCTTGTCCAGCTAAATATGAGCTTTGGAGGATGAAAATGGTGGATCAGCATCATCAGACTATCCAAGAGCCTGTGAGTCAGATTTTCTTTCTTCCTCTAGGGATTAGATGGCAATACGACTACTAGTGTACATCTGATGTCAAGACTGGCCTGTTGATGGTATCACACTGTAAGTCTCAGTTGATTCGAGCACCTTCGGCCCGATCCGAAGGCAAATCTTCTCCATTGCCCCAACATTCAATAATTTGAGGCAATCCAATGGGTTGGGTGCTTCCGGAGAATATTTACTCCGGATGTCCTTAGCATGTCATACCCATTGGTCGTATATGGGCGGTGAGTGTCGCTTCAACGAACGGATCTCCTAACTGAGATGGCCGGAAAGTATCTCACGTTGAATGCCTAAAATAAGCGACACAGTGGAGAATCTGACAGAATCAGTGCCCTTATAGCGGATCCCCCACAGATCAATCCCCAGTGACCGTCTCGGTGAAGCCTGAACACTGGGCAGATTATACTGTCCGAGTGTCTTTACGCCCTGCATAAGGTACGATTTTTGGCGTCGGGATACGACCACCAAGTACAAGTAGAAATTTAAGACGGTTCTGGAATGTGTATCCAGCTTGTAGTCACTTATTTTTATCGATATCAATGTGAAGCCACTGTGGCATGTTCTCCGTGGGCAGTCTTTGCATCTAGAGGATGACCTTTGTGTAGAAGGCTGGAGTCTATACATAGACAACATGGTTATTCCTGGGGCTCTATTGTTCGTGTAGGAGCCGATATATAGACTGTCTGAGAAGTATTTAGGATGGTGATCACATTGTTCAGTGCAGCCAAACGCATCGCCCGGACGGATGAAAACATATCACCGAGGTAAGATACGCATATGGTCCGTAAGGCGCAGGCACGCACGTTGCACTGGAAAGGTCCATACCCAGTTTAGAAGATCGTTGGACCAGGTGAACACATGCGCAGCTTCGTTTCAAACATGTGAATCACGTCTTTGTCTAAAAATACGTCTATTGGGTTTGTTTGTTTTGTAGCCGGTCCTTCAACCCGAATGCGGATGACCGGCGCCTCTATATGCCGGCATTGCGAAGTAGAACCGCTTCGCGGTTCACTTCGATCTCCTCCCACACATTCAGTCGAACAATGGCGTGAAGTAATGATTTCCAATCATCGCATGCGACAGCCTGGCCAGGGCTTTGAGCTTCGAAAAAGCTATACTAGCGGCATGATATCATTCGAGGCTCATTAAAGCCGTATCTTCGAACTGAGAGAAATCACATTATTTTGTCCACATATAAAGGGCCTGTGTGGATGTCCAAACACCCACACTTCCTTCGCCCACTCCCTTTCGCAAGAAGCACACATTTATTATGGGCGACGACGACTACTACACTCAAGACCAGTGGCAGGACAACAAAGGCCATTCCTCCCAAGGACAGTGGTATCAACATCAATGTCATTCTCGAAACGGAGAAGTTCCACCCGAATATCCATTTCGAGCAGGGCCATTTATGAGCTATGATACACAGGACATCGGCGGGATGAACCATCACATGCAAGCCTGCAATAGCCACCCTCTCACATCCTATCCCCTCCCCGCGAGCCCCGAAATCGCTTATGGCCAATACTGGTCAGCTGGATGTGCTTCCCCTACTGCATCAGAAATAACCCACGTCTCATGTGCGTGTCGATGAGTGTATACTAACAAACCTCCTGACTAACACAATATCAGACCCAGATGACAACCCGTATGTTGGCTTGTTCGACGTCCCTTCAGACTGTAGTGTGTCTCTCATTGCGTGTCTTTATTTTCTTGTTTTATTTACTTCCCTTCAGGTTATGATCCCGGGTGCTTTCGCGCTGCATCGAATCCCGTGGTACACCAAACATGGCGGGTCGATACTGGCGAAGAAGAAGCCACGCGACGATATTTCCACCGTGTTACGGATACGGAAAAGAGACGGATGCAGCTTCCGCTGGCTCGACGACCTATGTTCGTGTGCAGGATCCCTAATTGCTCCGCATGGCTATTCAACAGAGGCCAAGTCAAGCAACATCTGCAAGACCATAATATAATGTTTCGGAAACCATTCAAATGCACTTGGTAAGAGTCTTTCGTTCGGATATTTGATCGGCGCGATTAAAATATCTCATCTTCGAATAGCGGCTCAGAGTTCGGACGCAGTGTCGAAGCGGATCGTCATGTCGAGGACAAGAGACCCTGCGATGTATGGTAAGTTTCCCCCTCGCTTATTTTCTCGTTCAGATCATTAAACATGTCTTACAGTCACCGTTCAGGTCGTAAGACCAAGAACAGTTTAACTTGTCGTCGATGTTGTCCGTAGAGACCGTGAGAATGAAGGTTCCCCCATTTAACTATTCAAACGTTTTTCGTCATAATGGCAGCGTCAGAGTTCGCACAACGTTCTATGTATTACAAAAATAGTAATAGAGGTTAAATCTGATAATCCATTTAACGATCATTTATTTATGAGCATAGCAAAAAGTTGAGTCTATAGGCACCCTTTTTAAGATTTTCTTTTTTTGTGTTCAATAAATTAAGTTGATCGGCGGCATGCCCATCTTTCCGCAATAGATACAGTTTATACAGAAAACCATTTAGTCTACCTCCAGGACGTTGTGATGCCAACATCAAGGATTAGGTTTACTGTAGCTTCTGATCTCATTGTTCCGTCAAGGGGTAGGCTCTCCATGTGACTGTACATTTGAGCAGCCTAAACCCTCCCTTCTCAACCACCAGCCCACCTCAGCACCGCAAGAGGTTCAATTGTCCGAGGTATGATCGCGATTGATCTGTCCGCCACCCATACAAAACCGCCTGAGCTCACGTCGACGATCTTCAACAGGCGCTTCCCGGCTATTTCTGGCACGCCGGATGATTGCCATCGACAATGAAACTGCATAGCCCCCACGACATCGGAAAAACGGAAAATGAGTAGTTGGCAATTATTAGTGAAACTTGTAAGATATATGATATCGGAGGCTGCAAGAGGGTTCTGTAAGAGTACTCGCCTTGCTTATTTGAGCCGAATCATCATATTGTCACGTGGCTTTCATGAAACTCGTACCTTTCAAGTCGATGAAAATGATGATCGGAAAAGAACTTATGGCCATCATTTGGCCAAGCAAGCCAAAAGTAGCCAGAAGCCGCCTGAAGATTCTGGGTGGCGTAGGCTTACATAACCCTGCAACTTTTCATCGGTACCGCGGGGTGTGTTTGCTGGTGGAAATGATGATGAAACACCCTTCTCCTAGGGGCGGTTCATCTCCTCCTTCAACTTTTGAAAATGCAAATTGTGGACCATGCCTAGGGAGATTAATGCGTGATTTTACCCATGTGCACCTAAACTATCACCAATCCTATCATGTCAGAGGGTGATTCACTAACTGACACATTGATTGACACACAAGTACTCTTATTTCATGTCTACTAAACCCTTGTAGATTGTGTATTACAATATCTTCACGGGAGGTTTTTGTGGCTGTGCTTTGCTGATCATGTTTGTGTACGTAGCAAATGAAAGAGCATAACCCCGCTCGTCCGCCACCAGTCACATCAACATTGCTTTGTAGGTAAGTGGCGCTGTATCTGTAATTTTTATTGGCGGAATGAACCAACGAGGGCAGGTCACTGATCAACTTTATCTAATTTAATTTTATGATACATGAAATGATATGCGAACTCTCAAGCTATTACTACTATTGTTCGAGAAGTTGAATAAAACCTGGGGTTGAGTCGGGGACTCATCATTCCTCAGGGATCTGCTGGCAACATCGACGGCAAGTTACACTGTTCCTGATTTTGCGACCAGAACGATGACTGCGACATGTCTGATGATCTGGAGAAGGCAGTAGGAGCATGTGGGAGACTCACCATACATCGCAAGGTCTCTTATCATCGATGTGGCGATCCGCTTCGACACTGCGTCCAAACTCTGAGCCACTATAAGGCGTTTTAATCACAATGCGCAAGTATCCAGAGGGGAGAGCCGCCTACCAAGTGCATCTATATGGTTTTTGAAATATGATGTTATGTTCCTGCAGATGGCGCTTGATATGGCTTTTGCTGTACAGCCATTTCGGACAGCCAGGGAACTTGCACATGAACATCGGTCGATGGGCCTGAGGAACGCACAGTCGTCGCTTCTCCTCCTCCGTGAAACGGTGAATAAATCGCCGCATGACTTCTTCGGCGTTAGTATCGACCCGCCATGTTTGGTGTACCACTGAGTTCGGTCTGGTGCGCGAGAATGGACCATAATCTGACAACAAAACTAGTTAAACTGGAAGGCTCGGGACAGACATAGGGTCGTCGCGCACCCTGATACTTTAAAGGGTCATTAAACGGGCCAACGTACGGGTCGTCGTCTGGGTCTGAGGGTGCGTGGTCAGGGACTCGGTCAACGTATACTCATCGCTGCGCACATGAAACGTTGGTCACTGCTGATCCAGTGGGGGAAGCGCCGCCACCTGGTCCCTGGTATCGGCCATGGGCTATTTCAGGGCTGGCCTGGTGGATATACGATGTGAGGGGCTGGCTACAGTAGGTTTGGATGGGGGGGTCCACTGCCCCGTTGTACTGTATGTTGTAGCACACAGACGGCCATGCTCCAGACGCGTGATTGGGCAGAACTTTCCCGCTGCCGCAATGATGTATATCCCACTGTCCTTGGGAGTAGTGAATATTGTTTTCCATCTCGCTGTTGTACTGTGGGTTGTAGGGCACATATGACCTTTCTCGGGATGGGTGATTGGGCGGAGCTTCCCCACTTCGAGGAGGATGTTGACCCCACTGTTCTTGGGAGCAATGGTAGCCGTTTTCCATGATAATTGTGTTATTCGTGTAAGAGGCCGCCGTGGGGGGAAGCGAGTGGTGTCTGCTCATCCACCTTAGCCCTTTTTATTTGGAAAGCATCTAATAAGTATAATAGTGGGACGCGTAGCTATCGCTGACATCGCTTTATGAAGCCTATAATTCTAACCAGTGTATGTCGTGCGAGGATGCCAGGGGAAAGTGCTTCCTTAACTACCTCGTGAATCAGTCCTGTTAGAATGTGTGGGAGAAAGTCAAGAAGAATCACTCCACGGTTCTATGGATACTTGAATTGCGATGGTTATCCATTCTTATTCTTCAGATCTTCGATTTACAAAATGGCACTCCGAGAGAAAAGGCCTTCTTTTCCGAATTCGGGTGCGGAGAAGCCTCAAGCGGTCTTTTCGGCATCTTGACTCGTCGCTGCACAGGTAGGTCGGTAGGGCGTGAGATGTGTCTCTAATTCAATGGTCACAAAATTAGACAGCAGTCCTTGACTAAAAGTGTTTGCATACTCGGAGTGGCTATGAGCATGCCGTGACATCCCGACAGATCGTGCACCTCGTCAAGCTCTTGTACAAGGACACGATTTAGTTTTAGGAGTCCTTTGAGACTTTGATATGTCGCGTATCCGTTGATTCACCGCACATCAGGATCGGCACAAATCCCATCACGGAGTTCTCCATGGCTCAGTACCACATGGGAAAGGGTCATACTGGACACTGATCGGTAAACGAGTTCAATTCCGAAGTTGGGCATGTACATTGAATGAGGCGCATAAAGTATAGGCTACTGACTTGGGGCGCTCTGTCGGATCACATGCAGAGACATTTTGAAAATTTGGTCTACGAAGGATCGGATACATATGTTCAATAAATGGCAAAGCAACTCTACACAAGCAAATGATGTCAGCCAGTGAGGAGTTACTGCAGCCGTATTGACGAGACCATACTAACTAACATCGGGAAAAATTCCTTCCGAGCAATGGGGCGATACCGGTTGAATAGAACATCCAGATTAAGTGTTGTGAATCATGGTACACGAATAAATTCCGGAACACCAAATCCCCTTGGTCTGTTACGACAATGTAGAGGGATTGAGGGGTTAAAGTGTTCGAAGCACTCGAGCGATAATTATCCTCACAACCGAACCTTAACTGTATTTACGCGTCAGAGGCATCGCGGCAGATCCAGCCACATCCGCCTGAAAACGGTCAAGGCATGCTAGGTCTTGGATAAGGATATCGGGTACGAAGGATGTACACACCATCAATCGATCTATCATCCTCGATAGATAGATCGTGTCATTTGTTAGGATCGACATCGGGCTAGATCGGGGGGCAAAAACCAGTGCTGTTTCCCCCGCACCAACCCGACATCTCCGATAAATGGTATCATACATCGTTTTACGACAGAAGTGTGCGTATAGGAGGCGAAGTCGTCAGCTCCCATGGTGATACGGATGTTTTCCGGTATAGGAAAGGAACCGCGATATAGAGACCCGTAGCGACTACACAGATTGTGTCTTCCGAGCCTCAAATAACGAAGTGAAACCTGTTCAGACCGCGTCAATTACTTCACTAGGTAGTCACGGTTATAACAGGGTGATGGAAACCATGGATAACTTGCCTTGAAAAACAAAATCACATCTGGCAACATAGGATCTTAGCCGATTTGAACAGTAGAAGTTTAAGAAAACAACCAACGACGTCAATCAGTTATCAAAAAGGTCTCGGTCTTCCCGTGCCCAGAACCAAAGGAATAACTCACGTATGTGTGTTACACAACTTTATTTATGTCCAAGGATCTCAGGGATGGGCTTTGATGCTTCAGAAAATTTGCAATACTGTCGAACCTTGAAACTGCCGCATGATGGTGGCCGGTGGCTCTTGACATCCTCGATAAGCATATATGTAATACAAAAAGAGTTCAGAGCTTAACCATTGAATGATGACTCACTAGTTAAACCTGGATACTCATCACACAAGTCAGAGTTCTCCAAACAACCTTGATGCATTGATGAGCTGAAAATCATGTATCAGCTCATAAACTGGTCGACACTTCTTGGATGTAATTTCCGATATATATAATTGCATCGTATGTGGGAAGGTCTAGCAAGTAGTATATAAAATGCTGATCAAGGATTTGGTCAGGGAGGAAGGTTATCAGATGCTGTGACAGTGACACCGCGGTGGACCACGCGTCTGCGAACATCAGGAAATCCGTTCGGAAATTAAAGATCTTCTCGTAAGAATACATTGTACGTGCGCGCGGGCGATGATGTGGCGCACGAACGCTTTGGTGCGCCGTAAAATCCATCCCAAAAGAGATGAACTTTAGATTATATTTTTGAACTGAATTAGAGCTTCGCAGGCACAAGATCCATGTGGTGTGGTGATAGCCTCGTGAGTCTAACTTGGTGACTATTCATAAGTATGACGCCGTACCTATACTGTGATGTCGAAGAACTAGCATCCCGAAAACCCACGCATGAGAGGTCTGTTAACATTTTGGATTTTCGGTAGTAATCTCGCCGTGATGACACTTGTGGGTCACCAATATATTCCGTGCTACTTAGGCTATGTAGTTCTGTACAGTAGCTTAGTAATACTAACGATACCCCCTTTGCGTCAACAATATAGTCGAGAAGCAGGGAGGACACATCTACGGACAATACCGGGGGGGGGGGAAATGGATGGTCGTATACGGTGAAGATGTGTCAATAAGTTATGGAACGGACACGGACTCATTACGCTCACTGTAAATACAGTATGTTGCTGATGATCCCGGGTAGTCCCTGCTCCACCACCAGGCCGATTTTCGACCTTTCTGGCTTCAATTTTAATTCCTTAGTCCATACTCAATGATCAAATCCCTTATCAGCATGGCATATACTACCTGCTTGACCTTCATATAGTATAATGGAACTACATATAACGGACATTACATGACTTCACGGTCTCTGCACTCAAACAATCCAATGGCATGTGCCCCATCCACAACCATGTGTGCTGCTTCCTGTAGAATATCTTTCTCCAACGACCTCAACAAGTAGACAAAAATCATTATCCATGCTATCCACCGATTCTACAATAATAAATCGGCTAGCTTTCCCGTATTTGGCGAGGAGATTTGATGCTCATCTGCAAGTGATTCTCTAGCGATTGCGCACAATTATTTGTGAAAGGCGATCATAGACTCCTGTGCTCACGAGACCCGCATCGCAATTAAGGACACTTGCACCAAGGAATCGTAGAATAGGACGTATTCTGTGGTTCCAGGAACCGCAAGGTTGGCCAGATAGCCACTATAAATGAGGATTGCAGGTAGTGCTTTGAAGGCTCGGCGAAAATATGCCTCGAGGGCCAAATGTCTAAGTTCGTACCGCCGAAACCACAACCACTGTAGTACACCTTTGAAAACCTTCGCTTTACGTAGGCACCCCTAAGCTCTCGCTGCCCACTGTCCTTGGGAGTGGTCGTTGTCGTTGTCCATCCCACTGTTGTAGCTGCATATTGTAGGACATGCATGGCCTTGCTCGGGATGGGGATATACATTGAATGATTGAGGCGGATACCGTCATGAAATATTGTAAGTGCTCGACAAGCTAGCATGATTTTGAGACACCATCTATCTGACATTTATAATCCTGAAGCACCAGGCTTCGAGTCCCTTACCCTCATCCACCGTATCACCGTGGTCTCTTCTTCGCTCCGTTCTCCTTTGACATAAGTAGCTAATATTTGTAGCTCCACCATCTCTCTCCATTTGGCTGCAGCGACCTTTCGTCGCTGATCCGCCTACGCTGCGTGTTCTTGTCCGACATTTGTCGCGTCTACCAGAATTTCGCACACGCCATGCTCCCACCAGAGCACACAGCATCATCCCTCAAGGCCGTGTCAGCTTCCTGACGAATAAAACACATTTTTGAAGCACCATTTCCCCTCCTGTTAACTCTGTATCACGTCCCCGCCGGTACTCCAGTCTTTTCAGCGACCACAATGCCTCGACCGGAAATATCGAGACGTGTGTCGCGATGCAAACATCAATGATCCTTCCCAGAATCACAGCGCGAGAACTCTTGGTGATGGGACCTACCGAAGCGATTCTTGAACGGATGATGCTTGACGTGCGTTTACATTCACGCTAGAGATACAGCAGATTATACGCCGTGTTGATTACAAACTCATCCTCGATTATTTGTGCAGCCATAACTCGTCACATAACCTCAAACTAGGATGGTGGACTTCCGCGCACATGAACCAGTCTCCTATCATGTATATAACAACCCACGCATGTGTGGCACCAAAGGGCATATTTCCGGACTATGAGGCCATAATGGAATGCTTTAGAAACCAGTCAACGCACGATGAGGATGAAGATGACGACCTTCCCTCCTTTAATATTGAGGGGTTGCCAGTTATAACGATAGCGCGTCGGAAGTGGAAACGTATGCCGTTCGCGATATATGCAGTTTCCTCCCGTTGTGTTACAGCACCCTTGATGTGCCTTCCAGTCCTGAGATGACCTAGACGCCAAGCCTGTTTACGATGAACATATCGATACGCCTACTACAGGTCTAACCACTCCGTGAAGAGGGCTGTAACCGTCATCAGGCTCGTAAAGACCGTACCCCTCCTTGCCGAAGCACCAGCTCAAAACGCATGCAGAAAGATATCAACGGAGCCAACGACCATTCTGAGCTACGATGCAAATGCAGCAACCCCCACTGGCCGGGCGGAAAGCGTTGCACCAAGATGAACAAATCTACCACTGAACGAGCATGGAGATCTTGTTATGAGTGTGTAAGGAGGCTAAAGCAATGCTGTCTGGTACTATGCTAAGGGGAAGTGGAACAGCGATGGTTGATTTCCTTCCCTTTTCCTAATAATATGATAACCCTTATTTTGATAATAATTCCTCTGTAATCCTGGCCGTCTTACCACATCCGTCTCACCACATCTGTCTTACCACAACATGGATTACTCCACCATTGTCCATCGATTTCTCATTCCTTTTGTTCCCCCGATCCGATCCCACCAGTGTCTACTCGATCTCGATTGCTCGTTCCTTTTGTTCTCCCTCACCCTCAGATCTCTTTTGTTATACAAGCCGCATTGTTCCATTCCGATATATAGTAGGTCTAACCTTTCACAAGAAAGGGCATCTTTTTACCAACCGAGTGAGGTTGACACAACAACCTTTCATCCTCACATTCTTTTATAATACGCATAACGATCGCAATGGACTGTTTAATATGGTACACCCCCATTCAATGCGTTTTATTACAATGTAAAATGTGCACGACAATCACGAATTCATATGCATAACAAATATGTTTGGAGCGGTGAAGCCCAGCCGCTGTTTGGTGTATGTGTCCTCTTTTTGTAACCGGTCGAAATACCTGCAAAAGAAAAATCTGCAACGAAGGAAAAAAAAATCTGGCATAAATGCTTACACCATCGTTCTCAGATAATCTACAGCAATATAGTGAGAAAAGATACGATTGGAGACGACGGATCATGTACCTGACCGTTTCAATTGGGGGTTGTCGGGATTAAACTGGCCTCGCTCCCAAGATTGACTGGGGCGATTGGCGGCGGCACTTCTTTGGATCTGTTGCTGTGTACGCGGTGGAAGTTTATCCACTCTGGCCAAATGTAAATCCTAAAAAAACTCGTGTCGAAGACAGCTTGGGACCTACTCATCTATAGACATGGGTTTGTCATATCTATATCGAGGTTGACGTTAGTCGAGAAGTCTCTTGAGCCGATTCAAAGGATACGGACTCCATGAACATAGCACCGAGGACGTTTTCTACCGTAACACCGTTCGGGTTAATGACCTTTAAGCACCATGGAGAGTGCTTTGTGATGAGGAGGATCTCCTCCACTCGGGGTAACGTGGCCGGTTCATCTTGCTGATAACCATTGCATCAGAGCACAACCCTTCATGTATAAGAGAAGCCACCTGACCTGAGGAAAGGGCAAGTCTGCTCCTTGCGCATCGAAAAGTCCCGATTGCCCGGTTACGAAGTTGAATATAAACGTCTGGGACATCATGCCCCTGGATTATATGTCAGCGATTGGAAAGGAAACAGAATATTGACCAACTGTAAGACTGGATTGATCTCCAATTCTGCTTGGAGAAGATACAGATCAGTCCTCGCAAGGACTACTCCGTCTGTGATTTCGATCAGTCTCGGGTCTCTGAAGGCACAATGGACTCGCTCACAGTCATGACCAGCCGCCCATTTTGATCCAATTATATCCATGTTAGAAGAGGTTTATCTACGACGATCAGTGTAACAAGGTGCAGAAAGCAAAGCGAGCTCTATATAGATCCACGCGGCTTGAACAGCCATGAGGCATACCCACAACCGCCCCTATTGCGTATTGACTCCACCCACTGTTGCTATTATTCCTTTCTGCCAGTCCCATTTACATTCTCGCTCACTTGCACATTCCGTTATACACATATCACTTTTGGTTGGGAAGGCGCATATCTAATAAACATTCTTTTTCACCACCATAGATGAGTCATGGCCGCAATCAGAAGCGCGAAAGATGGGGACAGTAACGGAGAGAGTAGGATAGACGGGTCCATGCAAAGATTCTCACACAATCATCCCTTTCTCCATAACACCCCGGTCCAGATCTCCTCGAAGGCACTCGTCGGCCTTGGTATTTTAGACATACTCGCCCCCACCCCCCTTAATCCAACTTCCCATTCAAGCCTCTAGGGTTTGTGGCAGCCTTCGCGGCTGCTTCCTTGCCACGTCGTCCAAGCAAATCGCGCCGAGGTCTTGTTTGCGTCTCTGCCTTCAACGAGCGACGGCGCCTGCCCATTTGGCGTGAATCAGGGCATCCTCGGGATTGGGGATTAACGTGCCTGAGAGGATCTGAAAGCGAGAGTGATGGGTCAGTCCAGTGTGGTTGGAGCCTTGGGAACAGTGTTGTGGACGGGACGCATTTTGGGGTCAGAGTTAGAGCCTCGGTACTGGCACGACGTATTATGGGGTCAGGGCTACAATGTGTGAGAGAGGAGGGCGGGCCGTGGGTTTCAGTCACAACGCCTACCCTGCAACAACTGCCCATATATTAAGCTGACGACACGGGTGACCATTCGTGCATTTCACTTGGTGGACTTAAAATGATGGAAAGAAAAGTGGTGTCGTAGTCGCCAATTGTCTTGTGGTTATAATCCAGGCCTTGTGTAAGGTAGCACAATCAGTATCATAACGCAACATGTGAAGAAGAGAGGGCAGGAAAGCCAAGCTCACAATCACATGGATTCCATCTCAAACCAATCTCGTCACTCCCTTATCCGCAAACCCATACTCCATACAACATGCCAGGCCTCAAAAGATGCATAGCCCCCGCTCTCTTAGACTCTTCAACACCAACATCCTCCCATCCGAAAGCCACGCCCCATCGCCTCCCAGAGTAGTTCTTTCTCAGCACGAACAAAAGGCCAGGCGCAACGACAAGGATTAGCGGTAGACGCGTGAAAGTCTGCAGAGGGTGTCACTGCGACGGCTAGACGCCAGGGATCGGAAGTAACAAATATAACAAAGACCCGACAGGCGTGCAGGGAATGTGGTTGGGAATCCACCGTGCCAACTCAAACAACGGCGAGCCAGGAGAAGCCAGGGTAAGCGGGCACCGGATGGAAGTATGAAACCCGACATGGGTGTGCTTCTTTGTTCAGTGACGTAGGCTTCGCCCCGAGGATGCAGCGTATGGGATATGGGTGAATAAGGTGGCATTCAGGAGGACAGGGGGTGGTGCGTTCATTGTCTGAGGATTGACGTGTGAATTGACCGTAAGATAGCCTGTGGGCAGAGTTAACGTTGGGCATAGAGACCTATCGGACAGGACGCGATACACACACCTCAGTCTCGCTCTCCGCCTTCTCATGACTATGCACACGAGGCCATGACAATCCCTAGCACCTAGCGTGTCCCAAACTGCCCACACTTTCTCATTCACGGAGATTGGAGGTACTAAAGTGACGACAGACGTTGTGACTGTGACCATAACCGCCCGGTATGTCTGAAAAATAAATTGAAGACACCACAAACTTAAATTTAATTATTACTACTGCCTAGTTCGTGTCAATATCTAGCATTCTCATCGGTTTTTTACCCCCCACCATAGGACGATAAAAGATCATCGACAAACATCGATCGTCTCTTCGGGATTGACTATGAAAAAGCCCTCACCTGTCCCAGCATACCCAAGTTAGTCCAGCATTATGTAACAACCAAGAACGCATGCACTAGATTCTCGCACTTAGATGGACGCCTTGCGCTGACTCGGAGGCTTCCTCAGAAAACCCCAAGTCTGTTATATAACTGCCCGTTATGTACTGTAATTAACAAATAAATAAAATTCCAGGTGACTAATTCGCCTGCACAACATTTACCACCCTCCAAACCCTCAAAAGTGCCCGGTACAGACTCACGCTGTCTCCCCAAACGCCAGCATCAATCACAATAGGGCGCCTTAACCATATCCGCGCCATGAGCCTCCAGATGCTGCACATCCTTCTTGGCCCTGAGCTGGCGACGCTTTCCCGTAACGGCCACAAACACCCCGAAAAGGATGAGAGTGACAAGAGCCGCGCTCAGCCCCATCACAGTGGTTCGCAATGGGTTTTGAGCGAAAGGAATGTCCTGGCTGGGGTAGAATGACTGGCTGAGCATTCTAGCCATGCTGTTAGGGCTGCCGCCAGACGCCGTCATTGCCTGGTAGGGAATTTCAGAGGGGACCGTCTCGACATGTTTGGCCGAGTTGAAAAAGTCGGCGAACGTTCCGCTATAGGGATGTTGGTCACTAGGATCTGGATCGGAGGGACTACACTCGATACATACTTGAACTTGAAGTTTTTGCGGTCAATTTTGCAGCGGTCGAAACACGTTTGGGCGCCTGTAGATGAAATGGGAGAGTATGAAATTTTGAACAGTTGCAATTTAGGAGCCACGCACCGAGGGCAACGGTAGGGGGAATAACCAATTTGTCCAAAAACTCCACCCCAATGTTATTGAATGTGGCCCTAACGATTTCCTGGTCCAACTTGAACAGGTTAACGGCCACTTGCGAAACACCTGGGTCGACAAAGTCGAAACTGGCGATGAAGGTAACAGGTGTGCAGCCAAGATTCTGTTCAAAGTGAATAGCACCCCTCCTGTATATCATGCAGTTAGAAGTTGTGGCAGACGGTGTAGAGATTAAGAGCAACGAACGGGAACACAGTAGCCATGCCTGGAGAGAGTACATTCTTGACGACTCGTGCATTATTCTCCTGGATGAATTCAGCTAGCAAGTCGCCTCCACCGACGTTGATGTTGATTTCGGTTCCACGGGGGTGGACATGGGGGGTGTTGAGACCGCAGGGGCCGATCAGCTGATTATAATAGGCGTATTAGAGATACTTCTTATTGGATTCGAGAATTTGCAAATGATCGTACCCCCACTGTGATGGCACCATTTCCCGCAAGAAGGGCGGGAAAAATGGCAGGGTTGAGCGCTTCGAGCATGCCTATAGTTGAAAGATTGTTGGGTCAGGATAATATTGTGGGGAAAATGTCAGAACTACGGACCATCCTGCCCCACCGCTGTAGGAGTAGCGTTGAGAAAGTTGAAGACAAAGTCACTATCTTTCTACAAAGGTCCACATTCTGAGTATTCCGTGAATGAAGGCGAGTTCAGAAAACGATCGTACCAGAGCAGCAATTCGTTCGTTCTGGTTAGCTGCAGTGAGAAGCTTAGCAGCGATTGCGTCGTTCGGGGTACTCATGTTAGTGAAGAGATTGCGAGCGAGGTAATCGACGGTCCAGACCAGTGGAGTCGCTCACCTTTTAACTGTCCCAAGCTGGAACAACGCTGTCTGATGTACGCAGACCTCACAACACGGACCGTTGTGCGCTCCATCAACGAAATTAGCAGGTCTAATGATCGATGCACAATTCAATGCACAACGAGCCTATCACCGCAGCCCGTAGCGCCCCGTTCCCCATATGTACAACCAGACACGGTGCGTGTCTATGACCGAGAAAAGATGCCTGCACGGCTGCATCTGCCTGGTTTAAAATACCCCCTACAGATCATTCGGCGCCTCCTGCCTGGCGCGAACGGGCACCCAAGAATCCAAGAAGCAACTCCGCCACAGCGCCGTGCAGGTCCCGTCCGGGTCTGGATGGGTGGATGCCAAAAGTGCCTTGCTATCAGAGCGTCGACTTTGAGATGTGGGCCTGGGGCATCCATTAAACGAAGCTCGAAGGGGTTTTCGCCCGGTCTACAAACTATTTCTTTTTGACGCTAAATCAAAGAAATGTAAATGGGCACAGCCCCGGCTTCGCTCAAATCGTGGGGCCCATCAAGAGCTGTGAGAGAGCGGAGCTCTGTATGTCACGAATGGTTGTAAATGCCCAAAGTGGGACAATGGGGCGGCCAACCATGATTGTGATGGGTTCCCGCTGGTATGTCCACCACCCCACCATTTGTCGCTGAGCGCGTTGCTCCTGCCTTGTATCTGTGCCTCACAGCCAGTTACAGAAGTCAATGCACTTGTGAGCTATTGTTGATGCACAAATGATCGCCCTCGGCTTACAGAAGCAACGTTTTTGCAAATCGTTTATATTGTAATTTATTGATGTTTGTATTGTAAGCCGTTGAAGACGTACACCGCTTTGCTGTGTTCCTCAGGGTCATGCACTGTTACACATTTGATGTTACACCATTTATCCACATGGCTAATGTATTTAAAAAAATTGTAAGTAGTCCAGAGATCTTAGGAGAATCCAATTCCTTCTCCCTTGAAACTTCGTCCCATGCTTTCAATATTTTAGGCAAGCGGTGAACCGCCAATGAGCAATAAGCGAGGCAGCCTCCAGGGCATATTCGGGGGTAACCACTGCTCAAGGAATTTCACCTTCGGAAATCCTAATGCCTTCCAGCGGTGCCGCGAGCGTGAAGCCAATATATGAAATGCGAAGCAGAGTTTCCACTTCCTGAATCGCAGATCACTGTTTGGTGACGAAATGCCGTTGTTGGGATGCATGACAGAGCTTTCGGGGAATTAATTTCCATTCTTAGTGGAAAGTCCGCCGGTATGTATTCGGGTCTTCACAATACATACTCGTACATAATGAAAGAGTCTCTCGACGATTGTGGCATGAGACAACGAGGGGATGTTGGATAAGTAATTAGTTAGAAAGTGGTTGGCGAAACATAATTAATAAAGATACAAATATCCTGAATGCCGCGACATTGCGATTGACATGTTGAATTCCTGCATATTACTAATATAAATAGAGTGCAGTCGAACCAGTATGGAGGTTATCGGTTTTGAGAGGCGTCCTAAAACCCTGCAAAGCAAGTTGATGGGTACTTTGAGCCATGGGATATAAGGAGTTATGGGTTAGTAGAGGTTGGGTTAAGAGGGGTTTGACTGTATTGTGATACCAATACATTTTGATGTCGATAGCAATCATGACATGCATATTCATATGTGCCTGTGATAAGTATAGACGTTGTCATTTGTTTTGTGTTGGCTACATTGCCTCACTTCTATTCAATAATGTGGCATGCCTATTGCGAGATATCCTGTGTGATGAGGTAGTCATTATCAGCGGTTATTTTCTTTCCTCTTTATGGTGGTGTTACCTCCACTAAAAAAATAGACCGTGGGTCATGAACAAATAAAAAATGCTCATGATAAATTGATGACTAATGAAACACCAGCATACAGCACTTCCAACATTCATGAACATCAGATAAGTTCATTGTAGTATTTCTTAAGTGGAAATGCTGCTACCCCCTCCTCCCTCTCCCCCATTGACACCCTTCCCTCTTGTTGAAATGTAAAAGCTATGATAAGTAGATTGAGTCTAGTGTACAATAAAATCAACAAGACACTGTATAGTAAAAGTATGGTTTACGTGGAATATTGAGAAGAAGAGGAGGATAGAAACACAGGGTAATACACTGAGTGGCACAAGGGAGTTATGCCCCTTTGCCTATTCAAAAATAGATGTACCTCTTGAGCATGTCACTGATCGATGCATATTCAACACCCCTGTTTTCCATGACAAGGGATGAATCATCACAGATGATATGACTACTGGAAGGGTAGCCTCAAACAGTCTATGGACCTCACACTAAAGTCTAGCAGAGGGGAATCCAAAGTATATAAGTAGAAATACATACAAAGAAAGTGCCGATATTTCCCGCGTTCCCAAATATGATTTTGCATCTTCGAAAACCTTACAAAGACTGGATTTCTAAACCTTTTTTCAGTTTGTGGAAATTTTGGCTGAATAACATGTAGCATTTTCAGAAAGCTTTCCAACTCTGAAATCCTTGCGGTGGCTCGAGTGTTACCCAGCTGATATCACACTTTCGGTTCGGACTCCTAGGGAGAGCGATGCTCGCCCTTTAACTGATTTCAAGACGTGGGACTGCCGTCGTACTTCCCCGCATCGGCTATAATATTCTACATCAACAAATTAGGAGAATAATACAGCACAGCAGCATTTTTGATACACACGGCCACTCATCGCAGCTCGGTACTGGCGGTACCCCATAGTACGTGTGAACACAATTGGTACATGCATTTGATAGGAAAGAGACCCTATAATGCAGATGATTCAGCGCTTCCCGCCAGTCGTTAAAGGAGAGAAGCGATGCCACCAGCACCCTGTCAGTGCAATTCAAATATGTATGGAAAAGGGCCAAGAGGTGCTTCGGTATACAAGCTTAGATCTTTGCGCCTACAAACTGTGTGGCTAAAGCTCCCGTTAGACAAAGCTCAAAATGATTAGGCCCGGGTCTGCAAAATATTTGACGAATAAATCAAATGGAAGAATGTGGGCGGAGTGGGCACAGGTCTGGCATCATTCAGATCGTTGGGTAATCAAAGCTGTGTGAGAACGGATGCAGTCAGGCGCTCATAGAGGCTCAGCGGGACACCTTACTAAAGTGGTTGAGGCTATCATAAATGTCTCCCGCTGGCAGCCTTACAATAGGCGGACTCCCACGCCACTGGCACTTGTGGGATGGGCGCGTTGTTCCTGGATTGGCCTGTGTCACAACCAAAACTGTTAGAGGGCCAAACGATCGCACACGACCAACTTAGACAACAGGGCAACCAACCCCGTCAATCAGCCCAGCGTATAGCTACAGTCCCGGGTCACTTCAAAAGTACCCGGAAATATTGCATGAAAATTGCGAACCTCATA
The DNA here is from genome assembly GCA_015178975.1 of Hysterangium stoloniferum. NCBI lineage: Eukaryota > Fungi > Basidiomycota > Agaricomycetes > Hysterangiales > Hysterangiaceae > Hysterangium > Hysterangium stoloniferum. The sequence goes on from WHVD01000268.1 coordinate 34,318, forward strand.
GCTCCTTTAAATGTTGACCAATCACCTTGTAACTTGGTAAATATATTTTAATACTATATTTGCATTATCATGTTAGAACTCCAAATTTTGACCTGTAGCATATTTCCCAATATCAGAGTCCATTTGAGCTTGTGAACTCATTTGTGAGCCAACTGTTGCACCAAACTGAATGAGCTCATAACATTTTATTGTGCATGTAATTAGGTAGTAATAAATAACCGCTCCCAGCTATTGCAGTCCAAATATCACCCATATACTCTCCAGGTAAATGCAACAAACCAGCCTCATACAGCTCCACGGCTCATATTTGGACCACACCAGTTGGAAGTAGTCATTTTTCACTATCCAATTAAATGAAAAATAAGATATTCAAACCTCATTTATTGTGGTGCAGGAGTTGGCTCACAAATGAATTCACAAGCTCACATGGACTCCGATTTTGAGAAATATACTGCAGGTCAAAAAGTCTAGAGTTGTAATATGATAATTCATATATAATATTATATATATATATGTAAGGCTACAAGGTGATTGGTCAACATTTAAAGGAGCTATGAGGTTCGCAATTTTCATGTATGTATTCTGGCGCGCGCCGTACGTAATGCAAACGGTTGTAATGAAACCAAGAGGCAGGATTGGAACCCGGTTCCATTTGGTTAAGGACGCAGACGAGTAGGGTTTGGATACATGCTTCTCTAATCACGTTGGCCTCAAAATATCAGTGTATCGTTACAATCCAATTTGGACGGTTTCAGACACAAGGAACTAGGTTTTATTCGACAGGTGATGGCATTGTACTTTTATAATTGAAACTCAAAGGTTTCAGAACCAGGGAACTAAGTTATTATTGGCCGGGTGAAATTGATGGACCACGGATCAAATTTCCTCGCATTTTGGGTTCACAGTGATTCTCTAGTGGCTTTTGATCCCTTTTGTATTTTATTTATTTTAGAGCATATGTGCTTGAACCTGATTGACATATATTTGGGTAGCTTATCAACATGTACACATGCCTGGTATGTGCCGAACAGATCCTTGCTTGTACTCCCCCATCAGATGCAGCTCTGAAATGTCTGATCAATCTCAAAAAGTTAGTAAAAGTTGACCTTGTGTCGTAGATAAGACACTGAAATCATGTATCGTTTATCTGGAGTTCATGGAAACTAACCTGTAATACTTACAATCGCTTTATTTGCGAGTTGGCAATACGATAACGTAAAAAAATATGGTACCTTCATACCTCCTCCTCGACATGCAACTTGAAATCTAGAAGCAATGATGTAAGTGATATGGCTGAGGCCAAGCCAGCAACTTGTGTGAGTGAAAAAAAATACATTAGATATACCTTGGTAAGTAATTGACAATCCCGACCTTGTGATCATCAGTAAATTGGTTTTTGATCCGTGCGGCTCCTAGGCGTTTGTGGAGCGTCTGGAGCGGGAGTCGGACGGGGCGCTCAAACCCATTTTACTGATGAGGATTAGTACGCAATAATATAGATCACCACTGATTAAAAATATGTAAGTGACTGTTGCTACTAGTTCGGTATAAATACCTCCCACCACCCATACAGAACAAGAAAAGAAAAGAAAAACGCACACCTCATGGCAAGCATACTTTTGGAATACTGCGGTTACTATTTTTGTTCCTGTATTGCAAACAATCTATTTAGTTAGCAGTAGCCAGTTGTAATCTCCAGAGGTCCCTATCGCCTCCTTCACCCGCTCGAAAACCTGCCGTATATTTTCAACAGCGCTGTGGTGGCAGACTCACGAGTTCGTGTTATATGCGGTGCATACAAACAGGTTATATATAAGTCGAATCCATTGACAACTAAGATAATAGTGGAATGGTTCATCCAGCAATAACTATTTTGCCAGATTAATCTTCCTGGAAAATTTGAATGTGATGATCAAGAGTATATAAAATGCATTCGAAAATAAGAAGATTTGAACAAAGAAGCAGAAAAGCAGAAGCAGAGAACTGTCGTCGCCCTCCATAATTAACCCACATCCGTGAGCTGGTTTTTGTTCTCCCGCTCCCGGAGTTCCAGCGGTAGAAGCTTTGGAAGACGGTCCCAGCGTTTAGAACCGGAGGGCAAGTGCACCGAGTCTAAAATTTACACACGGTAAGAGAATATAGACATGTACCCGAATTTGAAAGATGGCACAAGTTGGGCTCCTTCACGTATTTTTAACAGCTCTCCGGCTTGGTTAGACACACTACTTCCTCGAGATAATGGGCCTAAACATTCCTAAATTCCTGACGTGGTGCTATTTTGACCGCCTGCCTATTTTCACCACCGGGAGCACTCATTCTTTGTTAATTCCCCCCGAAATTTTGTAGTGTAAGCTTAAGAAGTTGTGATGTAAATTCAAAGTTCTGGAACATCAAAATTCGCCTTACATTTTCTCTGACGGTTTAATTATCACGTAGTGAGTGCTTCAAACTCCGGTATATGACTGTACATAAAATAAATTATTTTAGCGCAAGCACATATCGCAAACCGTATCCATAGAGTTCGCAGAAGTCATATGGGGCAACTCGGAGAGCGAGTACGACCGGACTTCTGGGAGTGTTCTAGAATTGAAGGACTTCTTCCATGAGTCGTCCAGTTCAAAACCCGATTTACTAGTGGGGGACGAGTACCGCCAGCGATGCCCATATATATTGTGAGGATAAGCAGAACCAAGAGGGCACCGCTTAAACCGATCACTGTAGACCTCAACGGATTCTGTTGGAACGAGAGATCGCCGAAAAGCTCCGGCGCATATACCCCGGGGCCCCCAAATGACCTGCTAAAAACGTTGGGGTCTATCACGGAAGGCGCGAATGGGTTGGGAAGAACCGGAGAGGAGCCAAATGAGGCAATATATTTGGAAAACGTGGAGCTACAGGGAAGAAGAATAATAATATCAGCTACTTTAAACATTAAGACGTTTTCACCATACTTGAAGATAAATTTTGATCTATCTATTCCACACTTATCCAGACATGACTGAGCGCCTGTTACAATTGATCGTCAATAGGTTGGAAGGTTACTAAGAGTGTGGTCTTACCAAGAACTATATTATCAGGGATCGTCAAATGGCGCAAAGTCTGCATTCCTATATTTCCCAAGTTCGCACTAACGACTTCCTGATCCAGGTTGAGGAGATTCTTTACAATTTGCGAGACTCCCGCATCGATAAAATCGAAACTTGCAATGAAAGTGACGGGTTCGCATCCGATGTTTTGTTGGAAGTGTATCGCTCCTTTGCTAAATTGAGTAAAGTAGTCAGTCAATTATTTTCATGCGATGAGGTGACTCACGGATATACGATCGCCATCCCCGGAGAAAGCGCATTGGTTACCACGCGATCACCATTCTCTTGAATAAACTGGGTCATCAGCTGTCCACCACCAATATTGAGTAATATCTCATTAGCTCGGGGATGAACGTGGGGCGCATTTAAACCGCAGGGACCCATGACCTGTTGCAATATGTACCACTCATTATGCAGTGACATGGGCAATGTTGACTTACACCCATACCAAGCGCTCCACCCCCGGCCATGAGCGCGGGGTAAACGACTGGATTTAGGAGGATAATGAAACCTGCACCCATAATATTAGTCGCTGCAAGACCATACATGAGGCCGCCTACCCACCGTCCTCTCCCTGAGCAGTATGAGTCGCATTCATGAAATTGAATACAAAATCTGTGTCACTCTGTATTAAGAGTTTGAGAGACTTAGGCGGACTGGATGACCGGGAAGTCATACAAGGGCATCCAATCGCTCCGACTGTCTGCCTGCGGTAGTAAGCTTTGCCATGAGTGCATCGTGGTCGGAGGAGGCAGCCATACAAATTGTTGGAGCCTTGAAATGAGAGGGCTTACGACTGGTGCCCCTTTTGGGGGGTAGTCAGAGGTTTATATATGATTGTGAACCGAAAATCGACATACCTTATCCCTGGTAGCCGTACTTCAATTTAACCCCATGCCAACTCCTCAACTCTAATATCTACATAATCTATAAATTTCTACTGTTCGGTACGGTACAAAGGACCAAATCTAGGCCAAGACCTTGGGTCTTTCAAGAAATGTAGAATTAACCGCATGCTTTTATAAGTCTTCTGCAAGGCGGGACGATATCGGGACGACCACGGACCTTGGTCACGTGACATAGGTTTTTTTTTTGTTATATTTGTATCCCGCTTCAAGCAACAATGGCTAACTGCGGCAAGGGGTGTTAACTTTTCAGCGAAAATATGACCTTAGACTTACAGAAAGTAGAAAAACCTCTTGAGGTGTTTTTAATTTTTGGAATTTTTCCGACCTAAGTGCAAGGACCGCAACAGTGTACCAGGCAACTCTTAATGGCGGAGTAACCCTTCCCTCTACCTATCGTGCTGATAGGAAAAACGCGTACGGACAGAATTGACTTGGGGGTAATCATGATATTTTCAACTCAACCTCAATATCCCCAAGCATTGAGTGCCAGCTCCAGGAGAATCAACGGAATAAGCTTGGATTAATCCAAAAATTAAACAATTACACAGGCCGGACGAATTTACTTCTTGGTAACATCCGCATCACGAAATAAAATAGAAGCTCTTGCCCATTTACACAAGCGCAGACAGGGCTTTTTCGTTTCGTTTTCTGCGCGGTGAATTCAACAAGATAGTTTAAATTCGGGTACATCACTAAAATATTTTCTTAGCTTCTTCACTCGGTTCAAATTCAAAGTGAATAGATTTCAGAATCTGTTCAACTGGTGCTCGATGACATGGGCATACAATCTCTTCACTAGTGTACACTGAATGAGAAAAAAAAAAGATTATGTATGTATGCTCGCACTGAAAGTCGTGTGGTGGTTAACGGATCACAAATCGCCATAATCTCCATAACAATTGATCCCTCTCCCCGCACCCCAAAAGCCTGTAATACCTACTTAAAGAATAAGACCAGAATACCTAAGCCCAAGTATGTATTTCTAATAGCTTGGGACCCTGGCTTATAAATATGCATGACACAGGTGCTTCAAAAATCAATGGTGGTGCTCCACGCGAGATGTATGCTGCCTTTCATAACTTTATAGTCTTTATTGTAAGCTCGTCGTCTGGTTACCTGCCAAACGCTGACTGAGCTATTATTGTTGTCCTGTTATAGTGGATGTAATAATATAATGAGGTTAATAATATCATGGGCGATCTAATAAACTGAGGTCGAAGTCTGTAATTTCGTACAGACAATATCTCTCCTATTGTCTGTAACATAATATGTCTAAGTACAGAAGAGATAGACTTCTTTGATCGAAGGAGGACCGTCTATACTCACATGAAATCGAAGTGCTGTGTCCTGACCAGCTGAGGCTTTTCGACCAATCTTTGTGAACAGAATAAACCTCGTATGGATTTCGAATGACCTTTAAAGTCGACAAATTCTATAATCTATTTGTGCACCCTATTAATACCTCAACTGCATATTATCCGACGAGACAACTCGATATCTGAATGACAAGTACAACCTTGGTCGATTCCAGTTCGCTCATTTCTCACAGCTCTCCCTACTAGTGACATATTCTCCCGCACTTTGGCTGTTAGTCAAAGTCTGTGATGGTCTCTGGCCCATTTGCAAAAAATCTAAGGACGCTGAGTAAAAAAGTACTTGGTATATGTTTGGGTGTGGGAGACATCTTCAGTGGTGAGAATCAGACGAGAGGCCTATGAGTACGGTTGTGAGTATTGCGTTAAAAATCAATATAGAGGATACCACCATTGGTTAAATAGCAGCCACCAATATATGAGATGGTTAGTCTATCTTCTGCTATCATAGCAAGCTTCGAGTAAGAACTCACACAAGGCCGATCCTCTGAACTGGCGTCGTTCCGAGTTTCTGTAGCAAGACATTACCGGCGTTGGCACCTTCACCTTGATACGTGCTTCAATTAAAATATGTAACTGGTCCGTCGCTCACAGTGAATTTTAAGACATAGTTCCCTGTAGATGCCGCAACGAGGTAGTAACGAAAAGGACTGACGACATAACGTACCCGAATACGTCCCTGTGAGTGATTGGTGTTAACCTGAAGTGCTAAAGACGATACTCTACCTAGCCATAAATGAGAATAACGAGGAAATTCCTCCGACACGCAACCTGAAAGATTGACTGTTACTCGTGCTTAGGTATAGATCGACCTCGCACCCAAAGAAGTATTTAAGTTCTTCCTCATGTGCGAGAATTGCGTCGAAGATGAGTAGGGCTGTGGCAGTTACTGAGGCATACAGGTCATACATCCAAATAATTTGTTTTGCATCAGAAATATTCAATTAGCTGCGTTGATAATAACGAGTCTTGCCTTATTCTCGCCGGAGCTGAAAGCATCCCATCAGTCTGATGACATTGTATTGTGAACACAAAGGCCTGCCCTTCACAAGCAAAACCACCAGCTCACTGAGAAAAATTGATATATAGATGTTAACCATCTTCAGACAGTAGGAAGAATTATAATACGCGTGGTTGCGAGTCCAAGCGCTCTATGAAGGCCAGCAATAGTCTCGACATCGGTACGAATGGCGGTCTAACACCTCGTTTATCGAATTGGGTGGCAAAAAGACTCATTATGGCTAAAATACCCCTGACCTATTTAGGTACTACTAATCTGAAGTTGTTGCATAGATTGATTGCGGTAGAGGGTGATGGCCTGAACATAGTGTGGTAGTCAGCTGACGACGCCATCTGAGTCTGGCGGAAAAGATTTGCAGAATTTAATTTATAGACTTTTCAAAGGTGGTATTCCTTCCGTCATTAAATAGAATGTTATAATAGTCCAGAGTCCTAAAATGCTTTTTCCAGGATCCATCAATACATAAGACCTTACCTTGAATAATTGAAAGAATTGCACTGTTCAGCTCATTGTGTTGATGAAACGTCGATGGATCATCCCTGAGAGGGCGGAGGCATCAATAAATCCCTCATCGGGAAAGTCAGCAGTCACACACCACCCCGTCATAAAGAACCCACAAGGTGCCTGGATGCGCTTCCCCTCAAACCATGCAAAGAGCCGCCGTCCGCTACAAATTCAGGCAACCTATTGTCATTACCATTTTCTCACACAACACATCGATATTGACCGATGCTGCTAGCCGACATTTATCGTCAACCAATGGCCATTACATGGACAGAGAATGGTCTGAGTGTATATCTGAAGGCACGCCTACGCACACACATGAATGATTATCGATGTCAACCCCAGCGGTGAAGACCGTTCTTCAACGTTATTAAAGGTATCAAGTGCTTGCTGGTTCGAGCACGGTTTGTTCTCGTGCAGGTACAATTCGGAAAAAAGAGTGAAAAAAAGAATCTATATCTCGTATCGTGGTATTTATGTTCTTGTTAGATATTCAGCGACAATGGCGTCCACTTGAGGACTTACGCTTCTCAGAATCTCCAACGTCCCGTTCTTAATGTTATGCCGGTACATTATTAAATGATAAATAAGCAGAGAATGGGCAACGATTTACTCACCCAAGCATTATCTTGCATTATCTTTCCGTCCTTTCCAAACACCCAGTCATTCTCCTCCTCAACTCTGCAGCTATCCAGGTATTTACCATGTATAGATTTTTTTTCACCACCAACGGCGCCCCAAACGATTGGGCGGCTTCCCATCTCAGTGGTACGACCAACAAGGCGCCTTAAACCAGAATACATGATTTTTTGGGCTACACTTTCATTGCGGCCTAATTTTGAATAGCATAAACCTGGGTGAACAGCAACGACGGTAAGAGGTGTGTCTTCCGGGAGATGTTCTGCCATGGAGCGGACGAACATCAAGTTGAGCACTACAAGCCCGTGAACAGAAGGAGGAACGAATGCAAAAAATTGACGTACATTTAGAGATATTGTAACGATTTTTCATTCGACTGAGATATAGTTAGCTCATGTATACGTGCCATAGGAAAGGGCTTTACGATGGGGTGCAATAAGTTTCATCGCTCAATCTCTGAATGATTTTAGGATCCAGGCCATCTTTGAATGGTACTGCAAGGTGATGAGCATGACTGGATAATATAACAAGACGCGGTGTTGGCCCAGAACTTGCGGTTTTGATTTGCGTAGGGAGAAGGAGGAGAGCAAGAAGTGAAGTGGAGAGATTATTAACGTGAATCCTACATATCGAAATTAGGCATCATAGTAAAAAATAAGAGCAATAAGAGACGCACCCTTGTTCATATCCATCGCTAGTTTTTACGAAGTTCGCCGGGAACATGCCCGCATTTGCAATCAATAAATCCAGACGACCGCCCCCCTCCGCTTCGAACTTCTCTACGAAAGCCACAACAGAAGAAAAACTAGCCTGATCGATATGCCATGCTACAAGCTCATCTCCAATTTGTGTTGCGGTTCTAATTTCTGGAATGCGACTAAACATCAGGATTTGAAGCCCGAAAGAGGGCTCTAGCCTCGACTTGCCATGGACCGCATTCTCAGCCTTCTTCATATCTCTGCATCCAAGAATGAGTTTCGTGGGCTCCATCCTCGCGATATGTTTCGCAGTCTCAAACCCGAGTCCAACATTTGCCCCAGTTATGATAACAGTTTTACCTGCTGTCTGTCAGCATGTTTTTCATTAGAATTGAAACAAGCAGCTCACCTGTTAAATCCGCGGAAGCGAGCTCGAGGTCACTCCACTGATCTTTAAAGAAACGTATACCAGATAACTTCCCCATGATCGAGTAAACGATTAAGTAGATGTGGGAAAATAGACATGGTGTGAATAGGGTTTAAGTTGGTAGGTGAGGGCTTTAGGTTCAGAGATTAAAAAAGCATAAGTGTGTGAATGTCGCCAAGTGGTCACACTGCCTTACATTAAATTCAATAAACCAAAGCTCCATCGAAAGCTACAGTGTCGTCCACTCTCACCAAACCGAGGTCGTCTGTACCACATGATTAAACGCGAAACCACAGCGCCCCCAGATTATAACCATAAGCCCAGAATAGGAGGTAGGGATGACAAAATCTGATAAAACAAACTCGGCAGTATTTTCAACTATATATATTAGCAAACTGAAATGGCTCGGGTATTGATATGAGGCATGCCATTCAGTCTTGCTAATATATACCATTAGTTGCAAATACTCGCACAGGATGAGTGTGACAACTGAAGAGAAAAAAGAAACACAACGGCAGCGATGTGTATGGTGAGGTCGTGCAGATGTACACCTTTTGAAAGGGGTATATATTCCTGTGTCGGTCCACCTTTTCCTGAGGGCAGGCAGTGTTGTGGCCGGCTCAAGCCGACCGCTTTTCGCACGGCTACCATAATTGCAGAAATTCAAGTTGACCGAACTACTGAAAGTATTCGGCTTTCCTTTTCAGCATATGTATATACTTTTCATTGTTATCGCGAAGTCTCCGAATAGTCCTGCTCTTGTTCTTCACATCTATATATCTGCCCAATTGGTCCCAATCTCCCACCTCGGGCTGTGCTGTCAATCTGTCATAAGTATATACGCTGAACACACCTGCCCCTTATATCTGCTAGACCGTCGTTACCTTGGTCACCCTTATCCTTCTCCACTGCATTCTGTGTCCCCTCTCACGTAGGAGAGGATATGGTCATTTTTCTTCTGATCAACATTGGAGCTACACATACTTCGGTGGAGCTCGGGGTTCTGAAAGAGAGGTTTGGGTACAGTCGAGTGTGTTTAGGCCGGGAAGGTGGGCTTTTTCTTGAAGCTCAAAGTAGGCTTTCTCTTCTCCTTAATTATTTCACATCTCTAAATATTAATTCAAGTCGTTGGCAGGATATCAAAGTAGGCTTTCTCTTCTCCTTAATTATCATATCTTTAAATATCAATTCAGGCCGTTTGCAGGATACAAATAAATACTTACCCCTGGGTCTCCACCCCAATTGATGAATACGCATTCATCGTAGAAGCCTACATCGTCCGACTAAGGGGCACTGCTCACTCGCTGCATTTTTTCGGGCATTGACACGGCTAGCTAATCGAGCGAGGGAATAAGCTCGAGTCGAATACCGGATACATAGCAACGAGCGCGCTTTCAGCGTCAATGCTCCCCCAACCTCACCACTCGCATACCTCGTGCACGCATATCTATGCCGTCCTTTTCACATGCGCGCCTTACCGTCACAGCGAAGCTATCAGGATATGCGGGATGCCCCGGCTTGCCAAGTCTTCTTCCTTTCCAAATGACAACATCATCTCCAGCATTGGTACTTGAATGTCACTGCCTGAGTGCATTTTGAAGGGTTTGTGCTGCAGATTCTTTCCTGAATGTTCACATGCACATGACTACCCATGATGACCTTGAGAATATCTGGTTCGTTGTGAGTCGTGATGTATATGCGAACCTGTGAGAGAGATTTTTTAGCACTCCTCTTCAAAATGCACTTGAGCAGCAGCATTCAGGTGGCGACAGTGCATTTTTTGAGAGCATCAATCAACAATAGGTGAGATCTGGATTTTTATGCACAGTGGGTCGTACACGGGCTGTATCCATGTTCTTCAGTGCTTCGGTGTTTCAGGGGCTCGAAGGTAGGAGCTATCTGTTTCCAGTACTCTTTCAACTCTTGCATTTTATTGCTCCAGTCAGAGCAAGGAAGTGTTACCTGGGGGAAGAAATGCTGGCGACAAGGTTTATGGAGCACAGATATTGAGACTGGTGTGGCAACACTGTGCTTCTACTGTAACTTTCTTGTTAAGGCTCATTCATCTTCCTCTTTCCAATTCACAACACCATCTATAGCACTTGTATTCGAGTGCCACTTCTTGAATGCATTTTGAAAGGTGGTGCAGAACCTTTCTCACATGTTTGCATATACATGATGACTTGCAATAAACCAGATATTCTCGAGGCCGTTCAAGTCCCAGTTATAGCAAATACATTATACACGAGGTTACATGCACTTCCATCAGGTTCACTGTGGAAGTTTGTATGGCTTTGTGTATAATATATTTACTATAACTGGGATTTTGAATGACCTCGTGAATACCTGGTTTCTTGCGAGTCGTCATGTATATGCCAACGTGAGAAAGATCCTGCAGCACAGCGGGGAATCAATGACCCTTGACATGTGTATTGATTGTCCGATGATAGGTGAGGTCTTAGCCTCGACGGTAACACCGTAACCATACTTTGCTGAATATTACTAGCCGTGATATAGCTTTCTGACACCTGCACAGGACTATTGTAAGGTTACGGGAAAGCCTCAATATTGAGTCGCTGATGGTGGCAAGCCTCAGTGGCTGGACATAGAAGATTCCCCAGTCCCCAATGTCACAGTAGGGCTGGATAATTTGTCTTTAGATGAGCATGAGGTATGTGACGCTGCTGTCACTGCGAATGTGCGCAAAAAGGATGCGACGATCATGTTTACGAATAGGTTCGGTGGAAGCGTAGTCACAGCAAACCATCTCAATGGTATCGTCAAGCTCGAGTATCCGATGCCCCCATCACTTGGCAAGTACCACCCTAGTCGGGCGTACACTTCTACATGCCCTAAACCCCACCATCCCGTCACAATCCTCCCAGCGGATACCCAAACGCCACCGTTCACGGTGGTCTCACATTTACGCACGGACCTAATCCACCACATCCGCTAATATCTTCCGTTTCTCTTGTCTGATCCAGATTAACAATGACGTCTTTGTCAAGGTGACCAAGTCTCTGGAGTAGATGCTGCGCATGGCTACGAAAAACTCCTCAAGCGACAGCGCCATTATCGAGGCTGCTCGGCCGATATCATATCCTCTCTGTTGAGGATTACATAGATGAGGTCTCACCGGCTTTGACCCAGATTTAAAAAGTCAGGTGCGTTTCCATCTCACATCTTGTTCTGTGCAGTATTGACACATCTTTTCCTTCCTCAAAACGTCCATCAGCCCTCAAGCTCAAGTTATTCAGCTTCGACGGCGACTAGGGTGTGAGTGAGTTTACTCACTGTGTCGACAATCCTAGACACTCTCATGACCTGGTTTGTTTCGACTATTGTTTGTTATTGTACCAGCAATTCTGACATCGCACTCATTAAGCTGTCTTGTACAGCCTTTATCTACCCGGCACTGCCATGGTTTGACACTTCAGTTTGCCGGTCCGCATAACTGAAGTACAGAGACGACTTTGTATTAGTCATCGTCCCAACTAGACAATTCTAGGTCTTACTAGACGTCAGCCCCTCAATTCCATTAATATTCGCCCCAAGTCCAACTTGAAGTTTTCAGTCCCTCATACGATAAAACGGGATAAAAGCCATGCAGGGTGTAGGAACTCTATTTGGTCGGGTGGGTAACTGTGGAGGTAATATATAGTATGAGATAAAATCTAAAGAAACAACTTAAACCGATGCGAGCCGCCGTTCATCCGCTTGCTTTGTCAGTGTCTTTCCTCGCTTTGATTTTCGAGGCGATCTTTGTTTAGAAATTTCTTTTTTTCCCTTCTTTCTTTTAAGGGGAAAGCAATCATGCAGTAGAGCTTGCATCCAAGGCTGGCGAAGCCATTCCTCCCTTCAGAATCATGGAAAAAATAAATGAGAATACTCTAACGGCTCATCAACATAACGGACGACGGATATAGATTCACAGATATCGGATATCGAGATACAACGTAAGTAGTCACGGCCAGCGTAGCAGTGGGGAGGGGTGTTGCGGAGAACGGACGAGAACTGAGGTGATGGCCATGGAAGAAAAGACAGCATAGAAATTTTGACGGCATAAAGGAAAGAGATCATATCATGGTGAAGTCTAGAAATGAACTGGATGTAAATGACAACCCACTGTCAGCGGCCGCCTGGACATCACCTGATTATAAGAGTTTCCAATGGAAAGCCCTAGATTCTTATTCTTGTTTCTTTCCAGTTCATAAGCACGCTCCAGTGCTGCATAACGTTGTGTTATCTCTTCGCGCCCTTTCCTTTCATCCTCGGCCTTCTGGTCGGCTGCTTCGCGCCCTTTCCTTTCATTCTCGGCCTTCTGGTCGGCTGCTTCGCGCCCTTTCCTTTCATCCTCGGCCTTTTGCTCGGCTGCTTTGATCATCCGAAGACTTTCCTGAAATAAAATAGAGTGAGTCATCGCTTATCCTGGACTTTTTCACACTACACACCTCTTGTGAAATTGTTTTCTTATTGTACTCATGGATTTGTTCGGCGTCTTCGGCCCAAGCCTCTTCGAAGAGAGGTAACCATTCTGGTGATGAAGGTTTTCGCCCATTTGTGCCCATTAGAATAGGCACTCGAATCATACCCTGACGGGAAGTACCCGTCGGTCGTCTCGTGTTCTTAATTGAAGTCTTGACTCCCGTGTATGATGAGACGAAGCGATATATGCAAGCAGAAAACCAATAACATTGATTCGGAATTACTGTGTAATCAACAGCCTGGTCGTGGATCACTCTGGCCAGTGTAGCCAGCATGGCTAGAGTAAAAGGCGTCTTGACCTTCCGAAGGTCCAAGAATTCAATTGTGTCGAAATTCCGCCATGGCTCGAGAAAGTCAAGTGTGCCATCATTAGTAAACTGAAATACATCGGAGGCTGGTCTTCTCCCGCTGGAGTTGGATATGGCTTCAGAAATCGCACCGACATTGGAAGAAGAATGTATGGTAAGTTTCGATGTTTTCGCCACAGATTGTGGAACACCCCCCTTAGATGTTTTAGAGGGTGTAGTAGGAACTGTGGATGGAATATCAGTTGTGGAGGGAGTTTTATAGGATTTCGGTGTGGGAGGGGTTGAGGGAGGAGTTGGGCCCGGGGTTGGAGCTGTTGCGGGGTTCTCCTTATCGGACTCCGCTGCCTTACGTCGTTCCACAACTACATACGATCGCCTGGGAGTCTGTTTTGAATCATCACATTTTTCGATCAGATGGCAGAGCAGAAATTCGTGTTCGGGACTGTTGACCCCCTTGTTGAACTCGATGCGCTCTACAATGGCTTTGTCAAGAGACCTAGACATGAGGATAGGTATGACCAGGTAAGGCTGAAGTGTACTAGGCTCTCCGCGAAAGTCGCACTCCTTGCTATTAAACAGGAACTTATCGTTGGGGTTTCCCATTATGCGGTGAAGGAGATGAATAACGCTACTGTAAGTGAGGCGAATGAGAAATGGTAGCATTCCTGTAAAGCTGCCTGTTAAATAGCAAATGGATATCTAAGAAGAGTGCAAGTTATCCAACTACAATGAGGAAACGCGGCGTCGAGCCTCGAGGCGAATGACGCACAGGTAAAGGAACTCGGCCCAAAAACTACACGTTTTGGGAAGCAAGTAAAGACGCCCGGCTACTTGACACGAGGTTTTGGCAAACTTGGCGATATGTACCAATTATAGTCTATAGATAAGTTGCCAAAAGCAAGTGTTACTTAATTGAATCAAAGATCCGTTTGAAAGGAACACAGGTCTGTGAGCCGAGATAATGCCTCATTTCAATGGCAGGGATTCATTCGTATTGCATTTAATACTCGTATCACATTCTCTTTTCCTCCAATTGAAGCCTCGGATAAGGACAGCTTCACGCTCCTTATCACATGCAGCGGTACTCAGTCTCTGCACCTTTCGACGGAATAACATGCATGATGCCGTGATCGTACCAGTTTCGCACTTTTTCACACTTTAAGGACCTTATAAAATTGACATGATGGTATATAATTTATTGAGCTGAACACGCGATCAGAACATCAGGAAAATTCATCCGGTGACATGCATCTACCCTGCGTACTTATATTCCCTATTCCTAGTCTCATGTGTTTACAAGGTCACAGCAAAGAAAGGTGCTTTATTATACCTCCTTCGATGTTTTACAATACCCAGTGCTTCTTCGGGGAACGAAACACAGCCTCGCAGTAATTCAGTCAGAAAACGTTGATAAACCATTGTGGTTCCGCGCGATTTCAGTGCACTGTGTACCAATACCGTTGAATTGGTGAATGCTTCTACTATGATCAAAGTCATACCCAATATCTTGAGCTACTTGAAAGTCACTTATAGATTTAATTTAAAGACCTTGAAAATTTGACATGATGGTATATAATTTATTGAGCTCAACACGCGATCATATCATCGTGAAAATTCATCCGGCGACATGCACCTACCTGCGTACTTAGACTTCCTATTCCTAGTCTCACGTGTTTCCAAGGTCACAGCAAAGAAAGGTGCTCGGGAAGCATGTTAATCAGGTATATGTTTTACAATACCCAGTGCTTCTTCGGGGAACGCAACACAGCCTCGCAGTAATTCAGTCAGAAAACGTTGATACAACATGGTGGTTCCACGCGATTTCAGTGCACTGTGTGAGAGTACCAATACCGCTCGTTGACTTCCTGGAGTATAACTGAATTGGTGAATGCTTCTACTATGATCAAAGTCATACCCATCATCTTGAGCTACGGGTAAGTCACTTATACATTCAATCTGTCACATTAAGGGCGTGCAGTTTAGACCAATTACTGATTGCAATACCCATCAGTAAAATGGTATTAAACGCTGGGAGGAGGCAGGGGTATTCTGGGATGCTCCACACGCTCCACAACGTCCAGGAGCTTCTTAGAATGGGGGGATCTCCTCCGGGAGCCATCCGGAACAAATACCATTTTACTGATGCCCTATGAGGTGATTTCCATCTGTGATTAGCTGGAATCGATCGCTGGGTTATTCTCAGATGGTCAAGATCAGACGTAGAATTGGCAATCCATTAAGCATCATTAGATTCCATACCAAGGTTGTGTCCGGGAAGTTGAGACAAAGGCTCAGATAGGCCATGCTGCATGTGGTGCGTGAGTTGAACATGAACGCATCACCATCTTCATTTACCCAAATCGATCAGATGCCCTGATAAGTATTCCCTGGATCCATTCAGTGTTAGCACCACACTATGGTGCCTTTTTTTCAACACTTTTCAATTACATGGGTTTCATTCATTTATTAAGGTTTTCCGAGACATCCATCAGTGTACTTCGCGGCCGCGTTGCTCATGTCAAAAAGGCCGCCATCCATGATAGTAGAGTAATTCAGTGACACAGGGGACCTTGCACACCGATATTAAAGACGTTTGTCTGACCGCTTTTACTATTTGTTGTGATAATTGTAAGTTATTCCATCGTCTAAATAAAATCTGAGATTTTGGACAGAGCGGTAGAGAATAGAGCGCTGGATTTTTTTCCAAGAATCGCTGTAAGTTTGTTTGCAAATTCTGCTGCCTTGGACAAATTATTGGTAGACGGGTGCATTAAGATGCCGTCTGCTACAGTAGTATGGGGGGTGGCGCTTTGGTCGTAGATGTGTACTTTATTTGTCTTAAACAGCTCGAACGCCTCACGTTCATCATTAGCAACGGTTCAGAAAAAATTAGCACGACAGGATCTGGATTGCCCAATGGTGCGAAGATAGCGGCGAGCGCAACGGTGGCGAATGTGGTTGACGTGATGTTTAATTGTTGTTGAAGTGATTAACGGACCTTTTCACTCGAGAAGTCACCCAGCTCTTAGAATACCCAAATTATGGACTCCAGTGCCCCGTCAATGATAACATATGTTCCCGCTACCTCCTTCCTGATTAGGAAGTAATGCGGACTCAAAACGTGGCCTGTTCATGGCGCTGCACTGCCTGAGAAGACGCCGGGAATTTCTACCTTGCTGACTCTCAATTGGTGTGTTGATGGAGCCCAGGTCTATTCGTCTGACTGGGACGCAAGAGGGATTTGCAGCCTCATTCACTCAAAGTGGACGGCGCCAAGGATGAAGTACTCGTCAACAATGGAGTGGAAAAGTGCTGGATGGTCACGTTGAGAGAGAGGATTGTGGAATTCGAGAGGATATTATTTGATGTACAATATTGCATATTTATTACTCCAATGCAGGTGCGTTCCTAATCAATATGGGTTTGATTTATTACAATTTTTAAGAGAATTATACTTGGCTCCTCATCGTCTTCAATGTTTTTCAACACGAGATAATCAAGGACAGCACCGTTGCGAGCCGGGGTAGTCTTATCAAAGGGACATTTCCAGAAATAGGGACTTGGGGGTTTAGAGTAACTGGGGTGACTGATCGGCTGTAATTTCGAATCAAATCTTGTAGATATGAGGCTTCAGGAACAGCTCAATGTTTTCTAAATAAGTCTTTATTTTACTATTTATCTCTCCGTGGGGATTATCAATCTTCCTGCCGAAATTTTGCACCAATGCTTCTGCGACATTTTTCACACATTCCAATGGAACATACTCATCCATAACCACGCCATTCGTCCCTGTTACATGATTACAGGAATACCGCCCGATATACTGAGTTTCCGACTATTTGTAAATTAATTTTACAATCCGCATCACTTTGGATGTGGCGCACTATTGATCTACGCACCAAAGGCTCCTCTCTGGGTAATGGCAGACCTCAGCCTTTTTGCTGTCACAGCCAAATAGATGGTTGAACTATTTAGATTCCTCACGGCAGTATCGGAATTGTTAATTGTTAAATAATTTGATGTGGCGAACCAGCGATGTTATGTAACCAAAGCTTTGTTATGCATGCAATTCACAAAATACATTATCTTGTCATCCAATCCCTTCTCCAGCACTTTTGTTGGGCTTGAAGGTTTCGGCGTGAAATACACAGTCTACCATACATGGACACACTGCAAATATATTCGAAAGGCAGCTTCGTTGGCCAAATCTAACAAGACTTCTAGCATGTGCATTCACGTGCTCTGCACCGTGACCACTGATAAGAGGGACCACTTTACACACGTCAGATTGCTAATTTTCTTCGGCGTTGATATCAACCATTAAAGTGTTGAAATATTTTAATCAGGATGTTGCAAGCCGTGAAGTGCCACGCACGCGGCTTTGCTGTGCAACTTACGGTATACCCTGCGATTTTGATGCTCCTTTTGTTTTCTAGCCCTGTGTAGAAAACCTGTTGAGAGTTGAATGATATTTCCAATCCGAAATTTCGCAATGTCGTGGAAGGTCGAGAGTAGACCGTATGCGTTTACATAATGATCACTGGATCCGTGGCAAACCGCGGCCGTTGCTCACATGTAGGCTTCAAGTGGCATCCTCATGATACGCCGCCGCTTCAAGGACACAGACGAATAGATCATACATGGATATTGGATATGATTTAGGCCATCTAAACAAATATACATGACGTTTAGGTTTGTCACAGACGTTCAACAAATCAAGAACGCCATAAATTTCCCCAGTAATAGCGAAGGCCTTAGACCACGTCATAGTTTCAAAAAGTACATTACGAAAGTGAAACCATTTAAATTCAACGTTGTGAATACATGGAGTCACAGTACAGTGGAAATTGGGGGATCACCGTCAGCTCGTCTTCAATCACCAACCGACTAAAGACGGGATGACCATTAGATCAACGTCCATATACCTCAGGAACCCCGCTATACCGTGCACCGGGTTGGCTGTTGGTGGTTAATGACCCAAGATTCTGCGGATGATAGTATCCAGCTACGTTGCCAGGAGCAGCGGCCACAGGCACGTATGAGCGAAGTGTTGGAGCAGAAGCGTTGGGAAATGTACTGGGATCAGAGGGGTCCTGGTAAGGATGAAAGTGAGTTATAGGAAAGGTCCTAACATCAAAGGCTTTACATAGAGTCTCGGCGGCTCGGTCATCGGGACAGTTGGCGAGGGGAATCGAGGAGAGGATGGGCTGACCACCAGACCAGAATTTTCCCCATCACCAATGGAAACTTGGGGCGGGGTATTGCGCCGCCTCATAAAGGCGTACACAGCCATGGCAATCAAGGCAAGTCCTACAACACCTCCAACAACACCTCCTGCAATCGCGCCTCTCTGGCTCGATGTCTTGTGCGGAGTTACAGTTGACAATGGAGCTACGGTTGACGATGGAGTTCCAGTTGACGATGGAGTTCCAGTTGCTGACCCTGCTACTGTACTGTCCGACGCCCCAGAATAATGGTTGGCAAGTGCCGCTGCCGAGTCCCAAACGCCGAGGGTAGTAACATCGAGGTAGGCCCAGCTAGGAATGGATAAACCGGAGGGGATTGTGACGGGAAATTGACCGATTGTGATGTCCGAGGCTGTACAGTTTGTCTTCCATTGATTCCACCTGTTGAGGATGGTAAATGGTAAATGAGTGGGGTAAGTAAAATATCCGTAATGAGTGTTTACGTCGAGATACCGTGTCCCTGACATGCACTACAGGCTGACATGAGCGAGTAAAGCACCGTAGTGCATTGACATTTGTTTGCATCGTCTTCGTAGGGGCCACTATAATACGAAAATTGGTTTAATGGAGGACATTCCAGTCTGGAGAATGCCTGTGTAAATGATCCAAGGAGTAAAATGAAAATAAGAACATACTACCACCGTCGCACGCGCCGAAAAGCCCAGAACCGACTGCATTGAATCAAGCTGAGGTTGTATTTAAATTTGAAATGTAGAAAATTTTAGTTACCCAAACATGGACTTGAACCTTCCTGATTAAAAGTCTGTATAAAATGGCACGTAAATTCACAAGTCAAGTTAGAATGAATGTTACAGACCCATAAGTCTGTAATACAAGTTGCAGTGGTCGTCTTGATAACAGCAATCAATAGGGAGCTATTTCAGCCACATATGCATGTACCGTCGTCTCAATGCTTCGGCGTGTAGATACGAGAGCTACAACCGCGATAGCCCACAAAGAGAACATGAAAAAAGTCGCTAGCTGGGTCAAGGATCTGCCACCAAATTGCTCCTGCCAAATGCTCGTCAGGCCTGCAATATGTGCACATTGTGAAAAATATTTTACAGGACAATATTTCAAAGAGGCGCAACTGAATTGGAAAGTGCGCTCTATCGAGAACAGGTCCTCGAAACCTCACGACACGTGAGTAAAACAGCCCACATCCATATAGTCATTGATAGAAAATATGCAAACTCAATTTTTATACCTAAGGCACAGATCACTTGTTGTTCGGAATCTATCACAGATAGAAAATTCCTCCCGAACAGTGACAGCGAGCCCTGAAAGGTGGGATTTTCTTCGACATCTTCCGACTGAAAATAGCATCGAACCCAAAAAATTGAATTTCAGGTTACTTTCTGTTCTCAATGACAAGTATATAAGTGTTGAAGTATTGCGAGCGCTAGCAGCTACGAGAAGCTTCGTCAGCTGGTTCCTAGCATATATTAGTCGAGTCGCTATTCCTCACGCGTTTGACAGAGCTCAGACAAACGGGAATATCACTCGTTACGTTCTCGAGATCCGCATCGAAACTTAACGCTAAGTTGTGAACTGTTAAATGATTCGATAGGAGAATATTCAGCACTTGTGTAATGCAAAGTGAATGCATTGGGCATGCACACTTGATTCCCCGAATTAAAATTGATCGACGTTCTCTGTTGGAATTGACCCGACAACCATCCGGACTGCCTGCACAGTTCAATTCAATCCTTTAATTCGCCTTGCCAAGAATATTTCCTGATGTGACATTCAATAGGTATATGGGCTCACTTTTGTAAGTCACTTTATATAAAGTCTTATATCTACTGTGCTCTGCACAAGCTCCCCCTATATATCTATATGTAGAATGTTCTGTCCGGCATGAATTTTTCCTCCTTGTCAATCATTGACAAGTATTGCGACGCGTACGCAGTTGCGGAGAATAGCCACCATTACCACTCGATAGAAGATTACAATTAAATAAGGAGTGATCGACGCCCGTTCCGTCGTCAGGCGGAGGGCCCTCTTTCATGCGTTTGGTACAAGGCCGCTGCCACGGCTTCTCGGTAACGCGTTATTCCGGCATAAAACAAAATCATGCTTAAATCAAGAACGCCTAGACTATCATTGTAATCGTGAAGCCTTAAACCACGTTAAGTTCCGGGACATACATCCATCGTCACGTAAGTAGAAAGAAATTTTTGAAATAGACCGTTGCTCATCAGTGGAGATAAGGGGTAAACATAGTGAAAATTGGGGAGGGGTGAGGGAATTACCGTCGACCCGCCTTGCGAACCTGTTAAGGACAAGGCGTCGATTCCCTCATTGGTAAAGTGTTTGAATTTGAGGAGCGCCTGTATATCGTCCACCTGGCGGACTGTCGGGGAGGAATGACTGGGGTCCTGCGAGTGGTGGTATGTGATTACGCTGTCAGGAGTGGCAGTCGCGGGTACGTATACGGGCAACGTTGGACCAGAAGAGTTGGAAAATGTCCTTGGGTTAGAGGGGTCCTGATGCGGATTAAAAGTGAGTAACAGAAAGTCCCAAAACGAGGCAACACGAGGTATTTAGATAATATCTTTGCCAGTCGGCCTGCATTGGGAAGGTTGGCCAGGGGAACCGCGAGACGAGGTTGGGCTGGCCGCCACATCGAACTTTTCCCTACCACCATTGGACATTGTCGTGGTATTGCGCCGCCTCATTAAAATAAATACACCAATGGTAATTAAGGAAAGTCCTATGAGACCACAGACGACTCCCCCTGCAGTCGCACCTGCATGGCTCGACTTCTTTCTCACAGTTCTGGCTGAGGCTGGAGCCCCAGTAGCTGAAGGTGCCGCCGTAGAATCCGGCGCGCCTGAATTATGGGCAGCAAGTGCCGCCGCAGGTCCCAAACATTGGGAGCACAAGAGTATTCGCCCTGAAACACTTGTCTAATCTACTCGTTTCCACGGACCTCATTCGAACTCTCCAGTGTACCGATAACGTCAGAACTGTCGGACTAGAACGGGTAGGCATGTCGCGTCCGACTAAGGGGCACCGCTCACTCGTTGCATTATTTCGGGCATTGACACGACTAGCTATTCGAGCGAGGGAATAAGCCCGAGCCGAATACATAGCGACGAGCGCGCCTTCAGCGTCAATAGGTTATCCCCCCCCAGGTGCAGACAGCTGTATGAATGTGCTAGTAATATTCAGAAAAGTATGGTTACGGGGTTATCGTCCAGGTTAAGAGCTCACCTATCATGGGACAATCAATACACATCTCAATGGACATTAATTCCCCGCTGTGCCGTAGAATCTTTCTCGTACGTGGGCATAGACATGACGACTCGCAAGAAACCAGGTATTCTCGAGGTCATTCAAAATCCCAGTTATAGTAAATATATTATACATGATGGAAGTGCATATAACCTTGTGTATAATGTATTTGCTATAACTGGGATTTGAATGACCTCAAAAATATCTGGTTTATTGCAAGTCATCATGTAAATGCAAACATGTGAAAAAGCTTCTGAACCACCCTTCAAAATGCATTCAAGCCGTGGCATTCGAACACCAGTGCTAGAGATGGTGTCGTGAATTGGAAAGGGGAAGATGAATAAGTCTTAACAAGAAAGTTACAGTAGAAGCAAAGTGTTGCCATACCAGTCTCGTTATTCGTGCACCATAACCCTTGTCGCCAGCATTTCTTCCCCCAGGAAATGCTTCCTTGGTTCTGACTGGAGCAAGAAAATGGCAGTGTTGAAAGAGTACTGGAAAGAAATAGCGGAGCCCCTGAAACACCGATCCACTGAAGAACAATGCACCGGGACAACCCCTCTCTCTAAAAATTTGGGATCCATAGTAGAGCTTTATTTTATATAAACTCCACCAATCATCCATTGAATCCATATAAGAGTTGAAATTGGTTAGGGATCTTTTGAGGATCCAAAAGTTCATTGGATTCTAACCCTGCGCAATCACATGTTAGATCCTTAACCGATTTTAACTCGCTTATGGATCTTTTTATTGGTAATATAATATAATATATATTAGTAAAGGTTCCCGACGACTCCATCACATTCCAGTGTAACGAGTCAGCGGCTCACCAATGCTATGTTGTGGGGCCGGCAACTCGATATCCCGTATCCGGAAATATTAGTAATCAGTTAATATTTATTTAGTATAAAAGACGCGATAACATCTTGAATATAATTATTATCATCTTTTGACTACAGGTTATGGGCCCCGGCCGAAACTAGAATAAGTATATACATACCTCAAATCTAGAACTCGATGCTTATATCTTTACACCGGAAAATTCTAATCAAATAATAATTACCTACAATGTCGCTTAACCCCTTAATGGGGACAATTATTTCGCATGGAAACAGAAACTCAAATGGATCTTAATAGAACAAGGTCTATGGGTGTATGTGGACGGAATCGACTGGAGAGCTGATTCCGGCAGACCCTAAGAATATAACGGAAGAAGAACAGCAGGCAATTATGGACTGGAAATGGAAAGATCAACAGGCTTATGCATAAGTGATAATTACTTGGTATATACAGGAGGATTAATTACCGCGCTTGATGTTTGGCGAACACTATCAAACATATTCGAGGCAAAAGGCCATTGGTATAATTAACAAGCGCTGAGAATTCTTCAAGACGTTTGCCGAAGAAGGCGCTGATATGGAGCTACATATACGAAAGCTCAGAACTTTACAACAAGAACTACATAGTCATGGAGAATATATCTCAGATAAAGATTTTACAAATACTCTACTTACTTCCCTACCAGACTCTTGGTCAACATTCATCACCACTGTAAATGTGGGAATTGAAATGCTTACATCAGATTCATTAATTTCCAGAATCCTGGAAGAAGCCAGATCGCGGAAATTAACTATGGAGAAATCAACTGCGTTTAAGGCACAAGAAGTGAAAACTACCAAGAAGAAGCACCATACAGGCGCTGTCAAGGGAAAATGCCGAAATTGTGGAGGAAAGGGACATTATCAAGCAGATTGCTGGGAAAAAGGTGGTGGAAAGGAGGGCCAAGCACTGAAATAGTGGAAGCCCAGAAAAGACAAAGATCAGGCCAACCAAACCAATGAAAACAGCAAAGATTTTGCATTTGTCTCCAACAAATCGGCAGAGATTACATCAGCAGATTGGCTCACAGATTCTGCCGCAATGACCCATGCTTTCAAAGCTGTAGTCAAGGTGGAAGAGGCCTTGCTCAAGGTTCAACATATAAAGACCAGGTTAAGCTTTGCCCTTAAATACCAATATTGGACAGTGGATGACTGGAAGAGGGTATTGTGGTCTGGTGAGACCAAAATCAATAGGATTGGGTCAGATGGACATCAATATGTGTGGGAGAAAGCACATTGCCAGGAACCGGCAAGACTTTATTAATTACATAGCCGAAACATCATCTATTGACACATCAGGAGTTACAACATTTAAGGCGGCACTAAAATATTATCTAAACCTGTTTACAAAACTTTAAGTCCTAAAATGGATTTGTACTCAGTTATTACTTCAACTATAGACATAAGTTTGGGTAAGAATTTAAACTCAAAGTGTGGATATCTGTGGAAAGCAATGTCTAAACCTAAGACTATACTTCAGGTATAATTAGGCCCAAAACTTATGCCCTTACAATTCCTTTTAATTTTAGTTTAGACGTGATCCAAACTTGTTGTTTAGGACACACTTTTACCAGAGTTTTTATTCTAAGTCCAGACAAATGTTTACCCCTTATAGAAACCCCAAGTTTGAATATAGGTTTAAAAATAAAATAAAACCCCAAGTTTTGTAAAGACCTAGAACTAATTGCCTGCTCATTGCCCACTCATTGCCAATGAGCGGGCAATGAGCGGGCAATGAGCGGGCAACAGGCAATGAGTGGGCAATGAGCAGGCAATTAGTTCTAGGTCTTTACAAAACTTGGGGTTTTATTTTATTTTTAAACCTATATTCAAACTTGGGGTTTCTATAAGGGGTAAACATTTGTCTGGACTTAGAATAAAAGCTCTGGTAAAAGTGTGTCCTAAACAACAAGTTTGGATCACGTCTAAACTAAAATTAAAAGGAATTGTAAGGGCATAAGTTTTGGGCCTAATTATACCTGAAGTATAGTCTTAGGTTTAGACATTGCTTTCCACAGATATCCACACTTTGAGTTTAAATTCTTACCCAAACTTATGTCTATAGTTGAAGTAATAACTGAGTACAAATCCATTTTAGGACTTAAAGTTTTGTAAACAGGTTTAGATAATATTTTAGTGCCGCCTTAAATGTTGTAACTCCTGATGTGTGAAGGGGTTGCCCCAGGATCAGTCCTCAAGACCTTGGGACGAGGAACTGTCAAGTTACAGTTCAAAAACAACAATAAATACTACTCTGTTGAACTAAGGGACGTTAAACATGCCCCAGATGCACCAAACAATCTACTAAGTATTGGGCATTTAACTGATAATGGACATGAGGCTCTATTTACATCATCGGGTGTCAAATTCAAGTCACCTAATGGCACTATATTTGGAGAAGGCCAAAAAGTCGGGCACATGTACCAAATGAAGGCACAAATCAATATGAGCACCAAACCAAGCGAGTTTGCCATGATTGCTAAGACGTGCACTTGGGACAAATGGCACAGAATACTTGGTCATATCAGTATTGGAGCGGTCAAATTATTAAAGAAGAACAAACTAGTTACAGGGCTACAGGTGGACGAGACACAAGAATCCAAACAATGCAAAGCATGCATACAAGGAAAGGCACATGTGGAGCCGTTCCCAAAATGGGCAGAAGATTCTGTAAGCGAGATAGGTGAGTTAACTGTATCCAATGTATGGGGACCAGCTGCAACTGAAGGACCAAATCATGAGAAGTATTTTTACTTGTTCACGGATATTAAAACAAGGCACAGTGTTTTATTTACAGACACATCAAAGGACCAGGCCCTGAAACACTTCAAAACGTACAAGGTGTTTGTTGAAAACCAAGTAAACAAGAAATTGAAACGAATTAGGACAGATAATGGTGGAGAATACACTAGCAAATTATTCAAGGATTTTTGCGCAGAAGAAGGAATAATTACAGAAACAACAGCACCTTATTCCCCTGCCCAAAATGGGATAGCCGAGTGGCTAAATCGCACAATAGTCGAACATGCAAGGGCAATGATATATGCAAAAGATTTACCGAAAACCTTATGGCCAGAAGCCATTTCATATGCATGCTATATCAAGAACCGATCACCTACCCGAGCTCTTGGAACTGACATACATAACACCCCATGAAGCATTTTTTGGTAAGAAACCAGATGTGTCACGATTAGAAGAATTCGGGACCAAATGTTGGGTAATGGTACCTGATGAACAGCGATCAAAATTGGATCCCAAAGTGGAAGAGCATATATTTACAGGAATATCTGAAAATACTAAAGCCTGGAAATACTACAATACTAAAACTAGGCGTATTCAATTTTCTAGGAATATTACATTTGACAACACAGATAATAAACTATACCCAATACCTGGAGAAAATGAAGGCGAAGAAATAACTACTGTCCCACCTGAGGGGGAGAGTTTCAATGCCAAGCGACCCAGTAGTACGGTCATCACACCAAATACGTCAATTGCACCCACAGAGGCCTACATTGAAGAAGTTACATCACAACCGGACATTCAGCCACAAGAAGTATGGCACAGTTCAAGAATTAATAATAGTACCTTACCAGACTACCGGACGCTTAATAACCCAAATGCCTGGCCCAAATCAAAGTTTACAGATAAAGTAATGGTGACATGAGAAATTGTGACTCCTCCCGAAGATTACAAAGAGGCAATTTCCCAAAATTACTCACCAATATGGATTGCCGCTATGGAAACAGAAATAGAACAGCACCGACAAATTGGTACCTGGAAATTAATCGATTTACCACCTGGCAGGATGGCGATAGGATGCCGTTGGGTATATGCTACCAAAACAAGCCCAGAAGGGAAATTTGAAAAGGCAAAAGGTCACTTAGTTGCACAAGGTTTCACACAGTGTCCTGGAATGGACTACTATGACATAACTTCACCGGTACTCAAATTTGCGTCACTCAGAGCACTAATTGCTTTGGGGACAGCACTAAATTGGGAAATAGGATTAATGGATGTCAAAGGCGCATATTTGAACTCTATTCTGGAAGAGGAAATCTATATGAAACAGCCGGACGGGTTTAATGATGGAACCGACAGAGTACTCAAATTATATAGGGCACTCTATGGACTAAAACAGGCAGGCCACACTTGGCATCATTGCTTAAAGAAGACATTACTCGATTTAGGCTACATCCAAAGTGCCGCTGATGAATGTATATTCATTAGAATCAATGGACCAAACATTGAGGTCATTGCAGCCTATGTAGATGACTTAGGATTATTTGCAAATACACAAGACGGCATGGCAAGGATCAAACAAGAATTAAATAATAATTTCACTATGACCGACTTAGGGGACATGAAGAAAATACTAGGAATACAAATACAAAGGGATCGTGAAATTGGAACACTCAAAATATCGCAAGGCACATATATCAACGTCATCCTATGTATCCCGTTTCCAAATGCAGGACGCAAATCCAGTATCCACACCCTTAATAAATCGACAAAGCTAACCGTGCCGGTACCAGATTCCAAAAGTGAACCGGTTATCAATGAACCTTATGCAAAGGCAGTTGGATCACTCATGTATGCGGCACTGGGAACTCGGCCTGATATATCATTTGCCGTTCAACATTTAAGCCAGTTTACAAATTTCTATTCAAATGAACATTGGACGGCTATTAAACATGTCTTAAGGTACCTTAAAGGAACCAAAGATGATGGCATTACTTATAAATCAAGCAATCAAATCGAAATAGAAATCTATGTTGATTCAGATTATGCAAATCGGGATGATGTGCTATCAATTGGTGGTTACGTTGTATTAATTAACGGAGGATGTGTCGCTTGGAGCTCAAAGAAGCAGTGAACTGTTGCATTATCTACAACCAAGGCCGAATATATTGCCTTAACCGAAGGAGCCAAAGAATTGACTTGGTTGTGGAAATTACTTACAGATTTAGGGTTCGATATCAGCAATGATCCAACAACTATGAAATCAGATAATCTAGGTGCAATTTCACTTGCTCATGATGCAACATTTCACGCGTGTACAAAGCATATCAAAGTTGCTTATCATTTCATTTGTGAGAAAGTGGTCTCTAACGAGGCATCACTTACATACGTTCAGTCAAAGGAAAACCCGGCGGATATTATGATGAAAGGGCTGGACTTAAACCAGCATAACTATTTAAAGAAGAAATTGGGATTTTATTAATAATCGGGATATCTCATTGAGGGGGAGTATTGGTAATATAATATAATATATATTAGTAAAGGTTCCCGACGACTCCATCACATTCCAGTGTAACGAGGTCAGCGGCTCACCAATGCTATGTTGTGGGGCCGGCAACTCGATATCCCGTATCCGGAAATATTAGTAATTAGTTAATATTATTAGTATAAAAGACGCAATAACATCTTGAATATAATTATTTCCATCTTTTGACTACACTTTTAAAGATCCACAAGTTGCTTGGATTCTAAACCCGCCACTCACATGTTGGATCGTTAACCATCTTTGTCCCCGTCCATGTTTGCATGAACGAGCCCCAACAGCATGCCAAACTAATAGTAAATACATGAAAAATCAATTTAAACTATGAGTTTTAGGGCAATAAAACGAACTGGAAAGAGCGGGATGGCGGGAAAAGAAAATTTACTCAAGGGAAGGCCGAGTAATACTCAAGATGATGGTGGCAAGAGACAAAGGCGGCAGGAGCTGACTCCACGATGGCGGAGCTTAACAGCCCATTGCAAAGAACACGGACTAATGAGATGAGTCCGTTCGAACATTTGGCGGAGTGGATATATAATAAGCCTCTATTGAATATCCTAAAATATTTTGGAGCTAGGGCTTTTCTCGGTGATGGATGCAACCTGTTTACGACCCACTGCATAAAAGGCCAGATCTCGCCTATTGTTCATTGATACTCTCAACAAATATACTGTCGCCACCTGAATACTGCTGCTCAAGTGCATTTTGAAGGGGTGCTAAAAAATCTTTCTCACAGGTTCGTATATACATAACAACTCACAATGAACCAAATATTCTCAATGTCATCGTGAGTAGTCTTGTGCATGTGACCATTCCCCATTTCCCCCAATACCACAGTAGGGCTGGATAACTTTGTCGTTAGATGATCATGAGGTATGTGACATTGTTGTCACTGCGAAAGTGCGGAAAAAAGATGCAATGGTCATATCTGAGCGTAATATTGGAGCTCATATGTACGAATAGATTCGGTAGAAACGTAGTCACAGCAAACCATCTCAATCAGATCGTCAAGCTCGAGTATCCGATGCCCGCATCACTTGGCAAGCACCACCCTAGTCAGGCCTACCCTTTCATAGGCCCCAACCCCACGATCCCCGCACAATCCTCCCAGCGGATACCCAAACGTCCACTGTTCACAGTGGTCTCATATGTACGCACGGACCTAATCCACCACATCCGTTAATATCTCCCGTTTCTCTTTTCTGATCCAGATTAACAATGACGTCTTTGTCAAGGTGACCAAGTCTATGGAGTAGATGCTGCACATGGCTATAAAAAAGTCTTTAAGCAACAGCCCCATTATCCAGGCTCACGATATCATATCCTCTCTGTTGAGGATTACATAGATAAGGTTTCACCGGCTTCGACCCAAATTTAAATCAGGTACGTCTCTATCTCACATCTTGTTCTGTGCAGCATTGACACATCCTTTCCCTCCTCAAACGTCCATCAGCCCTCAAGCTCAAGCTATTCAGCGTCGCCGGCGACTGGGGTGTGAGTGAGTTCACTCACTCTGTTGACAATCCTAGATATTCTCATGATCTGGTTTGTTTCGCCTATTGTTTGTAATTGTACGAGTGATTCTGACATCGGACTCATTGAGCTTTCTTGTACAGCCTTTATATACCAGGCACTGCCATGGTCTGACACTTCAGTTTGCCAACCCCCCGCATAACTGAAGTACAGAGACGACTTTGTGTTAGTCATCGTCCCACTAGAACTAGACAATTCTAGGCCTTACTAGACGTCAGCCCCTCAAATCCATTAATATTCGCCCAGGTCCAACTCGAAGTTTTCAGTCCCTGATATGATAAAATGGAATAAAAGCCATGCAAGGTGTGGGAACTCTATCTGGTCGGGTGGGTGACTATGGAGGTAATATATAGTATGAGATAAAATCTAGAAGAAACAACTTAAACCGATGCGAGCCGCCTTTCATCCGGTTACTTTGTCAGTGTCTTTCCTCGCTTTGATTTTCGAGGCGATCTTTGTTTAGAAATTTCTTTTTTTTCCGTCTTTCTTTTAAGGGGAAAGCAATCATGTAGTAGAGCTTGCATCCAAGGCTCGCGAAGCCATTCCTCCCTTCAGAATCATGGAAGAAATAAATGAGAATACTCTAACGGCTCATCAATATAACGGACGACGGATATAGATTCACAGATATCGGATATCGAGATACAACGTAAGTAGTCACGGCCAGCGTAGCAGTGGGGAGGGGTGTTGCGGAAAACGGACGAGAGCTGAGGTGATGGCCATGGAAGAAAAGACAGCATAGAAATTTTGACGGCATAAAGGAAAGAGATCATATCATGGTGAAGTCTAGAAATGAACTGGATGTAAATGACAACCCACTGTCAGCGGCCGCCTGGACATCACCTGATTATAAGAGTTTCCAATGGAAAGCCCAAAATTCTTATTCTTGTTTCTTTCCAGTTCATAAGCACGCTCCAGTGCTGCATAACGTTGTGTTATCTCTTCGCGCCCTTTCCTTTCATCCTCGGCCTTCTGGTCGGCTGCTTCGCGCCCTTTCCTTTCATCCTCGGCCTTTTGCTCGGCTGCTTTGATCATCCGAAGACTTTCCTGAAATAAAATAGAGTGAGTCATCGCTTATCCTGGACTTTTTCACACTACACACCTCTTGTGAAATTGTTTTCTTATTGTACTCATGGATTTGTTCGGCGTCTTCGGCCCAAGCCTCTTCGAAGAGAGGTAACCATTCTGGCGATGAAGGTTTTCGCCCATTTGTGCCCATTAGAATAGGCACTCGAATCATACCCTGACGGGAAGTACCCGTCGGTCGTCTCGTGTTCTTAATTGAAGTCTTGACTCCCGTGTATGATGAGACGAAGCGATATATGCAAGCAGAAAACCAATAACATTGATTCGGAATTACTGTGTAATCAACAGCCTGGTCGTGGATCACTCTGGCCAGTGTAGCCAGCATGGCTAGAGTAAAAGGCGTCTTGACCTTCCGAAGGTCCAAGAATTCAATTGTGTCGAAATTCCGCCATGGCTCGAGAAAGTCAAGTGTGCCATCATTAGTAAACTGAAATACATCGGAGGCTGGTCTTCTCCCGCTGGAGTTGGATATGGCTTCAGAAATCGCACCGACATTGGAAGAAGAATGTATGGTAAGTTTCGATGTTTTCGCCACAGATTGTGGAACACCCCCCTTAGATGTTTTAGAGGGTGTAGTAGGAACTGTGGATGGAATATCAGTTGTGGAGGGAGTTTTATAGGATTTCGGTGTGGGAGGGGTTGAGGGAGGAGTTGGGCCCGGGGTTGGAGCTGTTGCGGGGTTCTCCTTATCGGACTCCGCTGCCTTACGTCGTTCCACAACTACATACGATCGCCTGGGAGTCTGTTTTGAATCATCACATTTTTCGATCAGATGGCAGAGCAGAAATTCGTGTTCGGGACTGTTGACCCCCTTGTTGAACTCGATGCGCTCTACAATGGCTTTGTCAAGAGACCTAGACATGAGGATAGGTATGACCAGGTAAGGCTGAAGTGTACTAGGCTCTCCGCGAAAGTCGCACTCCTTGCTATTAAACAGGAACTTATCGTTGGGGTTTCCCATTATGCGGTGAAGGAGATGAATAACGCTACTGTAAGTGAGGCGAATGAGAAATGGTAGCATTCCTGTAAAGCTGCCTGTTAAATAGCAAATGGATATCTAAGAAGAGTGCAAGTTATCCAACTACAATGAGGAAACGCGGCGTCGAGCCTCGAGGCGAATGACGCACAGGTAAAGGAACTCGGCCCAAAAACTACACGTTTTGGGAAGCAAGTAAAGACGCCCGGCTACTTGACACGAGGTTTTGGCAAACTTGGCGATATGTACCAATTATAGTCTATAGATAAGTTGCCAAAAGCAAGTGTTACTTAATTGAATCAAAGATCCGTTTGAAAGGAACACAGGTCTGTGAGCCGAGATAATGCCTCATTTCAATGGCAGGGATTCATTCGTATTGCATTTAATACTCGTATCACATTCTCTTTTCCTCCAATTGAAGCCTCGGATAAGGACAGCTTCACGCTCCTTATCACATGCAGCGGTACTCAGTCTCTGCACCTTTCGACGGAATAACATGCATGATGCCGTGATCGTACCAGTTTCGCACTTTTTCACACTTTAAGGACCTTATAAAATTGACATGATGGTATATAATTTATTGAGCTCAACACGCGATCAGAACATCAGGAAAATTCATCCGGTGACATGCATCTACCTGCGTACTTATATTCCCTATTCCTAGTCTCATGTGTTTACAAGGTCACAGCAAAGAAAGGTGCTTGGGAAGCATGTCAATCAAGTATATTATACCTCCTTCGATGTTTTACAATACCCAGTGCTTCTTCGGGGAACGAAACACAGCCTCGCAGTAATTCAGTCAGAAAACGTTGATACACCATTGTGGTTCCGCGCGATTCAGTGCACTGTGTGAGAGTACCAATACCGCTGAATAGGTGAATGCTTCTACTATGATCAAAGTCATACCCAATATCTTGAGCTACTAGCAAGTCACTTATACATTTAATTCAAAGACCTTGAAAATTTGACATGATGGTATATAATTTATTGAGCTCAAAACGCGATCATCGTGAAAATTCATCCGGTGACATGCATCTACCTGCGTACTTAGACTTCCTATTCCGAGTCTCACGTGTTTCCAAGGTCACAGCAAAGAAAGGTGCTCGGGAAGCATGTTAATCAGGTATATGTTTTACAATACCCAGTGCTTCTTCGGGGAACGAAACACAGCCTCGCAGTAATTCACTCAGAAAACGTTGATAAACCATTGTGGTTCCGCGCGATTTCAGTGCACTGTGTACCAATACCGTTGAATTGGTGAATGCTTCTACTATGATCAAAGTCATACCCAATATCTTGAGCTACTTGCAAGTCACTTATAGATTTAATTTAAAGACCTTGAAAATTTGACATGATGGTATATAACTTATTGAGCTCAACACGATCATATCATCATGAAAATTCATTTGGTGACATGCATCTACCTGCGTACTTAGACTTCCTATTCCTAGTCTCACGTGTTTCCAAGGTCACAGCAAAGAAAGGTGCTCGGGAAGCATGTTAATCAGGTATATGTTTTACAATACCCAGTGCTTCTTCGGGGAACGCAACACAGCCTCGCACGTTGATACAACATGGTGGTTCCACGCGATTTCAGTGCACTGTGTGAGAGTACCAATACCGCTCGTTGACTTCCTGGAGTATAACTGAATTGGTGAATGCTTCTACTATGATCAACGTCATACCCATCATCTTGAGCTACGAGTAAGTCACTTATACATTCAATCTGTCACATTAAGGGCGTGCAGTTTAGACCAATTACTGATTGCAATACCCATCAGTAAAAGAATATTAAACGCTGGGAGGAGGTAGGGGTATTCTGGGATGCTCTACACGCTCCACAACGTCCAGGAGCTTCTTAGAATGGGGGGATCTCCTCCGGGAGCCATCCGGAACAAATACCATTTTACTGATGCCCTATGAGGTGATTTCCATCTGTGATTAGCTGGAATCGATCGCTGGGTTATTCTCAAATGGTCAAGATCAGACGTAGAATTGGCAATCCATTAAGCATCATTAGATTCCATACCAAGGTCGTGTCCAGTAAGTTGATGAAATACAATCCCGGAAGTTGAGACAAAGGCTCAGATAGGCCATGCTGCATGTGGTGCGTGAGTTGAACATGAACGCATCACCATCTTCATTTACCCAAATCGATCAGATGCCCTGATAAGTATTCCCTGGATCCATTCAGTGTTAGCACCACACTATGGTGCCTTTTTTTCAACACTTTTCAATTACATGGGTTTCATTCATTTATTAAGGTTTTCCGAGACATCCATCAGTGTACTTCGCGGCTGCGTTGCTCATGTCAAAAAGGCCGCCATCCATGATAGTAGAGTAATTCAGTGACACAGGGGACCTTGCACACCGATATTAAAGACGTTTGTCTGACCGCTTTTACTATTTGTTGTGATAATTGTAAGTTATTCCATCGTCTAAATAAAATCTGAGATTTTGGACAGAGCGGTAGAGAATAGAGCGCTGGATTTTTTTCCAAGAATCGCTGTAAGTTTTTTTGCAAATTCTGCTGCCTTGGACAAATTATTGGTAGACGGGTGTATTAAGATGCCGTCTGCTACAGTAGTATGGGGGGTGGCGCTTTGGTCGTAGATGTGTACTTTATTTGTCTTAAACAGCTCGAACGCCTCACGTTCATCATTAGCAACGGTTCAGAAAAAATTAGCACGACAGGATCTGGATTGCCCAATGGTGCGAAGATAGCGGCGAGCGCAACGGTGGCGAATGTGGTTGACGTGATGTTTAATTGTTGTTGAAGTGATTAACGGACCTTTTCACTCGAGAAGTCACCCAGCTCTTATAATACCCAAATTATGGACTCCAGTGCCCCGTCAATGATAACATATCCCGCTACCTCCTTCCTGATTAGGAAGTAATGCGGACTCAAAACGTGGCCTGTCCAAATATGGCACTGCACTGCCTGAGAAGACGCCGGGAATTTCTACCTTGCTGACTCTCAATCGGTGTGTTGATGGAGACCAGGTCTATTCGTCTGACTGGGACGCAAGAGGGATTTACAGCCTCATTCGCTCAAAGTGACGGCGCCAAGGATGAAGCACTCATCAACAATGGAGTAGAAAATTGCTGGATGGTCACGTTGAGAGAGAGAGAATTAGTAATTGTGGAATTCGTGAGGATATTATTTGATGTACAATATTGCATACTTATTACTCCAATGCAGGTGCGTTCCTAATCAATATGGGTCTGATTTATTACAATTTTTAAGAGAATTATACTTGGCTCCTCATCGTCTTCAATGTTTTTCAACACGAGATAATCAAGGACAGCACCGTTGCGAGCCGGGGTAGTCTCATCAAAGGGACATTTCCAGAAATAGGGACTTGGGGGTTTAGGGTAGCTAGGGTGACTGATCGGCTGTGAATTTCGCAGTTTGACTTGGAATCAAAGCTTGTAGATATGAGGCTTCAGGACCAGCTCGATGTTTTCTAAATAAGTCTTCATTTTACTATTTATCACTCCGTGGGGATTATCAACCTTCCTGCCGAAATTTTGCACCAATGCTTCTGCGACATTTTTCACACATTCCAATGGAACATACTTGTAAGGCTGTCGGTATCAGCCTCACTCGGTCAACACGGACAGGACTAAGTTTTCTTTATTTTTACATATCAGTAGGATACAAGGTGAATGCGAGGTTCCCTAGGGAAGAGTGGGGAAAGGATTAATGGTCAAGGAGATGATATCCTATCACTATAGGATATGGGGTCTTATATAGAGTCAAGGAGATGAGAAGAGATTCGAGATCCTGATCCGGTTCCACCAGGCGTATGTGTCACTAGGGGAATGGTGTTGATCGAGCCCAATATCGGGTTGGGACTCGGTGACACGGGCAATTGGTAAGTCGGCCAGGGGTGGCCAGTGGTCAATGATGCGGCTCTGCATGTGTGGTAAGTCGGCCAGGATTACAATACTCATCCATAACCACGCCATTCGTCCCTGCTACATGATTACAGGAATACCGCCCGATATACTGAGTTTCCGACTATTTGTAAATTAATTTTACAATCCGCATCACTTTGGATGTGGCGCACTATTGATCTACGCACCAAAGGCTCCTCTCTCGGTGATGGCAGACCTCATCAAAAAGCGAGCCTTTTTGCTGTGACAGCCAATTCCTCACGGCAGTATCGGAATTGTTAATTGTTAAATAATTTGACGTGGCGAACCAGCGATGTTATGTAACCAAAGCTTTGTTATGCATGCAATTAGCAAAATACATTATCTTGTCATCCAATCCCTTCTCCAGCACTTTTGTTGGGCTTGAAGGTTTCGGCGTGAAATACACAGTCTATCATACATGGACACACCGCAAATATATTCGAAAGGCAGCTTTGTTGGCCAAATCTTACAAGACTTCTAGCATATGCATTCACGTGCTCTGCACCGTGACCACTGATAAGAGGGACCACTTTACACACGTCAGATTGCTAATTTTCTTCGGCGTTGATATCAACCATTAAAGTGTTGAAATATTTTAATCAGGATGTTGCAAGCCGTGAAGTGCCACGCACGCGGCTTTGCTGTGCAACTTACGGCATACCCTGCGATTTTGATGCTCCTTTTGTTTTCTAGCCCTGTGTAGCAAACCTGTTGAGAGTTGAACAATCTTTCCAACCCGAAATTTCGCAATGTCGTGGAAGGTCGAGAGTAGACCGTATGCGTTTACATAATAATCACTGGATCCGTGGCAAACCGCGGCCGTTGCTCACACGTTGGCTTCAAGTGGTATCCTCATGATACGCCGCCGCTTGAAGGACACAGAAATGAACGAATAGATCATACATGTATATTGGATGATTTAAGCCATCTAAACAAATATACATGACGTTTAGGTTTGTCACAGACGTTCAACAAATCAAGAACGCCATAAATTGCCCCAGTAATAGCGAAGGCCTTAGACCACGTCATAGTTTCAAAAAGTACATTACGAAAGTGAAACCATTTAAATTCAACGTTGTGAATACATGGAGTCACAGTACAGTGGAAATTCGGGGGATCACCGTCAGCTCGTCTTCAATCACCAACCGACTAAAGACGGGATGACCATTAGATCAACGTCCATATACCTCAGGAACCCCGCTATACCGTGCACCGGGTTGGCTGTTGGTGGTTAATGACCCAAGATTCTGCGGATGATAGTATCCAGCTACGTTGCCAGGAGCAACGGATACAGGCACGTATGAGCGAAGTGTTGGAGCAGAAGCGTTGGGAAATGTACTCGGATCAGAGGGGTCCTGGTAAGGATGAAAGTGAGTTATAGGAACGGTCCTAACATCAAAGGCTTTACATAGAGTCTCGGCGGCTCGGTCATCGGGACAGTTGGCGAGGGGAATCGAGGAGAGGATGGGCTGACCACCAGACCAGAATTTTCCCCATCACCAATGGAAACTTGGGGCGGGGTATTGCGCCGCCTCATTAAGGCGTACACAGCCATGGCAATCAAGGCAAGTCCTACAACACCTCCAACAACACCTCCTGCAATCGCGCCTCTCTGGCTCGATGTCTTGTGCGGAGTTACAGTTGACAATGGAGCTACGGTTGACGATGGAGTTCCAGTTGACGATGGAGTTCCAGTTGCTGAACCTGCTACTGTACTGTCCGACGCCCCAGAATCATGGTTGGCAAGTGCCGCTGCCGAGTCCCAAACGCCGAGGGTAGTAACATCGAGGTAGGCCCAGCTAGGAATGGATAAACCGGAGGGGATTGTGACGGGGAATTGACCGATTGTGATGTCCGAGGCTGTACAGTTTGTCTTCCATTGATTCCACCTGTTGAGGATGGTAAATGGTAAATGAGTGGGGTAATTAAAATATCCGTAATGAGTGTTTACGTCGAGATACCGTGTCCCTGACATGCACTACAGGCTGACATAAGCGAGTAAAGCACCGTAGTGCATTGACATTTGTTTGCATCGTCTTCGTAGGGGCCACTATAATACGAAAATTGGTTTAATGGAGGGACATTCCAGTCTGGAGAATGCCTGTGTAAATGATCCAAGGAGTAAAATGAAAATAAGAACATACTACCACCGTCGCACGCGCCGAAAAGCCCAGAACCGACTGCATTGAATCAAGCTGAGGTTGTATTTAAATTTGAAATTTAGAAAATTTTAGTTACCCAAACATGGACTTGAACCTTCCTGATTAAAAGTCTGTATAAAATGGCACGTAAATTCACAAGTCAAGTTAGAATGAATGTTACAGACCCATAAGTCTGTAATACAAGTTGCAGTGGTCGTCTTGATAACAGCAATCAATAGGGAGCTATTTCAGCCACATATGCACGTACCGTCGTCTCAATGCTTCGACGTGTAGATACGAGAGCTACAACCGCGATAGCCCACAAAGAGAACATGAAAAAAGTCGCTAGCTGGGTCAAGGACCTGCCACCAAATTGCCCCTGCCAAATGCTCGTCAGGCCTGCAATATGTGCACATTGTTAAAAATATTTTACCGAACAATATTTCAAAGAGGCGCAACTGAATTGGAAAGTGCGCTCTATCGAGAACGGGTCCTCGAAACCTCACGACACGTGAGTAAAACAGCCCACATCCATATAGTCATTGATAGAAAATATGCAAACTCAATTTTTTATACCTAAGGCACAGATCACTTGTTGTTCGGAATCTATCACAGATAGAAAATTCCTCCCGAACAGTGACAGGGAGCCCTGAAAGGTGGGATTTTCTTCGACATCTTCCGACTGAAAATAGCATCGAACCCAAAAAATTGAATTTCAGGTTACTTTCTGTTCTCAATGACAAGTATATAAGTGTTGAAGTATTGCGAGCGCTAGAAGCTACGAGAAGCTTCGTCAGCTGGTTCCTAGGATATATTAGTCGAGTCGCGCGTTTGACAGAGCTCAGACAAACGGGAATATCACTCGTTAACTCTCGAGATCCGCATCGAAACTTAACGCTAAGTTGTGAACTGTTAAGTGATTCGATAGGAGAATATCCAGCACTTGTGTAATGCAAAGTGAATGCATTGGGCATGCACACTTGATTCCCCGAATTAAAATTGATCGACGTTCTCTGTTGGAATTGACCCGACAACCATCCGGACTGCCTGCACAGTTCAATTCAATCCTTTAATTCGCCTTGCCAAGAATATTTCCTGATGTGACATTCAATAGGTATATGGGGTCACTTTTGTAAGTCACTTTATAAAAAGTCTTATATCTACTGTGCTCTGCACAAGCTCCCCCTATATATCTATATGTAGAATGTTCTGTCCGGCATGAATTTTTTTTCCTTGTCAATCATTGACAAGTATTGCGACGCGTACGCAGTTGCGGAGAATAGCCACCATTACCACTCGATAGAAGATTACAATTAAATAAGGAGTGATCGACGCCCGTTCCGTCGTCAGGCGGAGGGCCTTCTTTCATGCGTTTGGTACAAGGCCGCTGCCACGGCTTCTCGGTAACGTGTTATTCCGGCATAAAACAAAATCATGCTTAAATCAAGAACGCCTAGACTATCATTGTAATCGTGAAGCCTTAAACCACGTTAAGTTCCGGGACATACATCCATCGTCACGTAAGTAAAAAGAAATTTTTGAAATAGACCGTTGCTCATAAGTGGAGATAAGGGGTAAACATAGTGAAAATTGGGGAGGGGGGTGAGGGAATTACCGTCGACCCGCCTTGCGAACCTGTTAAGGACAAGGCGTCGATTCCCTCATTGGTAAAGTGTTTGAATTTGAGGATCGCCTGTATATCGTCCACCTGGCGGACTGTCGGGGAGGAATGACTGGTCCTGCGAGTGGTGGTATGTGATTACGCTGTCAGGAGTGGCAGTCGCGGGTACGTATACGGGCAACGTTGGACCAGAAGAGTTGGAAAATGTCCTTGGGTTAGAGGGGTCCTGATGCGGATTAAAAGTGAGTAACAGAAAGTCCCAAAACGAGGTAACACGAGGTATTTAGATAATATCTTTGCCAGTCGGCCTGCATTGGGAAGGTTGGCCAGGGAAACCCGCGAGACGAGGTTGGGCTGGCCGCCACATCGAACTTTTCCCTACCACCATTGGACACTGTCGTGGTATTGCGCCGCCTCATTAAAATAAATACACCAATGGTAATTAAGGAAAGTCCTATGAGACCACAGACGACTCCCCCTGCAGTCGCACCTGCATGGCTCGACTTCTTTCTCGCAGTTCTGGCTGAGGCTGGAGCCCCAGTAGCTGAAGGTGCCGCCGTAGAATCCGGCGCGCCTGAATTATGGGCAGCAAGTGCCGCCGCAGGTCCCAAACATTGGGAGCACTCGCCCTGAAACACTTGTCTAATCTACTCGTTTCCACGGACCTCATTC
The DNA here is from genome assembly GCA_015178975.1 of Hysterangium stoloniferum. Lineage (NCBI taxonomy): Eukaryota > Fungi > Basidiomycota > Agaricomycetes > Hysterangiales > Hysterangiaceae > Hysterangium > Hysterangium stoloniferum. The sequence goes on from WHVD01000268.1 coordinate 74,368, forward strand.
GAACTCTCCAGTGTACCGATAACGTCAGAACTGTCGGACTAGAACGGGTAGGCATGTCGCGTCCGACTAAGGGGTACCGCTCTCTTAGCCTGCAAACGGACTATGACTGCAGAGCGTGCGCATGCATATCGTGCCTATATAAAAACATGGGTCGGGGAATTACAGGAGATTCATCCAGAAGCTGTTCAGCGGCCGAACAACCACATGGCCTTTCACATTTATGAGTTCATCCAACTTTTCGGACCTGTTCGCTCCTGGTGGTGCTTCCCCTTCGAACGTCTTATCGGTCAACTCCAGCAACTGCCAATGAACCACAAATTTGGTGAGCTGCCTGTTTCTTGTCATCCTATTGTATGCTAACAATCACGCAGGAGAACTTGAGGGATCTTTGCTCAAGTCTTTTCTAAAAGCAGCCAAACTCAGATGTTGGCTTGCACGACTGGATTGCCCCCCTGCAATCAAGGAATGCAAGGTGCTTTTTGATAAGGCATATGCAAGTCAGCACGATGGGTACCACTGGGATGCAGGTTTGGCATCTCAAGGCAACATTTCCCCGGCCCTCATTTCCGCTCCCATGGATCTTCAACACCTTGTGAAAAAGAAGGTTACATTACATGCATATCTAAAGCTTGGCCGTGTGACTTTTGCACGATCCTCCACTCACCTGGGGGATAGTCTCATCTATTTCTATGCAGATGGTATTCGAAGCTTAGAACCTGTTCCTGGTTGCATCAAGTATATTTTTGAAGTCGACGGCATAAGTAGTTTCGCAGTCCAACGTCAGTTGCCCTTCCGTGGCGGCTCAGTAAACCCCTTCCAATACTATCCACATTTTCTGGCAGATTTGTATTCTGCTGAGTTGTCACCAAATCTCGAAGTTGTGAAAGTCGAATGGGTCATGTGTCACTTTGCACGAGTTGCGTTGACCTCCAAGTTTGTTGCCATCTTATCTCTCTCTCTGGTGAGATATACTTCTATTTGATTAATGCATACAGACTGACTGCCTTAAAGGATTAGTGCAGTTTATGTGTATAACTAAAGTTGTAAAAAATATGAAATGAATAAATGCTACATTGAGTGAAAGTTAGGCTCGAGAGGATTAGGTAGTAAAGTCTTGTTGTGTATCTTGTGCACTTTTCTGGGCAGGCAGAATGTGTGTGATGGCTGGCCAATGGTCTGGCATTAATCTGCCGATGGGTGGGCAATGGGCAATGAGCGGGCAATGAGCGGGCAATGAGCGGGCAATGAGCAGGCAATTAGTTCTAGGTCTTTACAAAACTTGGGGTTTCTATAAGGGGTAAACATTTGTCTGGACTTAGAATAAAAGCTCTGGTAAAAGTGTGTCCTAAACAACAAGTTTGGATCACGTCTAAACTAAAATTAAAAGGAATTGTAAGGGCATAAGTTTTGGGCCTAATTATACCTGAAGTATAGTCTTAGGTTTAGACATTGCTTTCCACAGATATCCACACTTTGAGTTTAAATTCTTACCCAAACTTATGTCTATAGTTGAAGTAATAACTGAGTACAAATCCATTTTAGGACTTAAAGTTTTGTAAACAGGTTTAGATAATATTTTAGTGGCGCCTTAAATGTTGTAACTCCTGATGTGTGAAGGGGTTGCCCCAGGATCAGTCCTCAAGACCTTGGGACGAGGAACTGTCAAGTTACAGTTCAAAAACAACAATAAATACTACTCTGTTGAACTAAGGGACGTTAAACATGCCCCAGACGCACCAAACAATCTACTAAGTATTGGGCATTTAACTGATAATGGACATGAGGCTCTATTTACATCATCGGGTGTCAAATTCAAGTCGCCTAATGGCACTATATTTGGAGAAGGCCAAAAAGTGGGGCACATGTACCAAATGAAGGCACAAATCAATATGAGCGCCAAACCAAGCGAGTTTGCCATGATTGCTAAGATGTGCACTTGGGACAAATGGCACAGAATACTTGGTCATATCAGTATTGGAGTGGTGAAATTATTAAAGAAGAACAAACTAGTTACAGGGCTACAGGTGGATGAGACACAAGAATCCAAACAATGCAAAGCATGCATACAAGGAAAGTGTTACGACCCGTTCCCGGATGTTTCAATATCCGACTTCCGATCTCCCACTTTCGATATCCGATATCCGACTACAGAACATCATAGTTACCGTATCATCCGCGTTCTTCGTTTGTTCCGCATTTGGTAATTTGTCCGTTGACAAGTATTCACTCGTTTGTTGTTGTATTCCCGTCTCGGAATATTGTCTTCCTAATATGTCTTATTGTATTTCCGTTTTAAGAACACTTCTGTTTCCGTCTTATTATGGTCTCAGTTTGTAGTACAATAACGAGTAGACTTATATTAGTTTCCGCGAATTTGTACTTTACTTTAGATCTGATATCGACTTAGTTTCTTATTCCTCCTCCCGTCTTTCTGTACGCTCGATATTCGGAACTCTTCGGAACTCTGAATATCCGTATCTTCCGTCGTTAGTTCACTTCCGAAATTAAGGACATTGAGCGTTTGCGTAGAGGTGCAGCACATAAGCTGAAGCCGACGTCCTGACCCTATCCACGAGTTTCCGACTTCCCGGTGACTTCCCGATAGTTCCGGAATAAGTTCCCGACACGGCACTTAACAGTATATCAGATCTCAACTCTGCAACTCGCTCATCATGGGTCCCAAACGCAAAGCTGCCGAAGGACCATCCCAACTTCAATCCCCGTTGCAACTTTACACCACCCAACCCGAAACCCCAATTCAGCCGACAACATCAGCTTCTGTCGAAGAAGTTACCGAGGAGGTTACCGAGGTAATGAAGGACACCAATGTTCCCCACACTACCGACAACGAAGCAGAAGATCAACCGGATACATCGACAAAACCCTCCGATGATCAAACTGGAATGTTGCTTTTTAACTCCATTTCCAAATTCGCTGATTACTTGAAATCCGCTGAGGATAGTAAAGAATCATCCCGCACCGGAGTCAAAGAACCCGAACCATTTACCGGCAAGGATCTGAAAAAATTGAAGAATTTCCTTCTCCAATGCCATTTCAGTTGCCGTGATCGACCCAATGCTTTTAAATCCGACAGTCGAAAAGTCAATTTTGCGCTCTCATATCTCAAGGATACCGCTCAGGATTGGTTCGAACCCGGACTATCCGGAATATCCGACGAGACACCCGTATGGCTCGACAACTGGGATGCTTTCGTGGAAGAACTGGAAACTAATTTCGGACCTTATGATCAATCCGGCGAAGCAGAAAACGAACTAATGACGCTCAAGATGAAGGACAATCAACGAGTTTCCGATTATCTCGTCAAGTTCAATACCCTCGCCGCACGATGTGGATGGGACGATTCCGCCCTCAGGCACCATTTCTATATGGGACTTCCGTCACGCCTTAAAGACGAAATCTGCAAAGATGGGAAGCCAAAAACTCTCCAACTCATGCGGATGAAAGCTCAAACATCCGATGCCCGTTATTGGGAACGAAAAGCCGAGGTCTCTCGAGAGAACCCGACGGAACGTTCTCAGAACAACAAGGCGTCGACTAGCAAGTCTTCCGGCAACAACTCAGGCAATAATACCGGCTCTAGCACTAATACTGGCAAATCAAATTCCGACCGGAAGAAAGACAAGAAATCCAACAAGGAAAAACAGTCAACTTCCGACAAACCCGACATTTCCCATTTGTTGGGTACCGACGGTAAACTCACCCCGAAGGAGAAACAACGGCGTATGGACAATGACCTCTGCCTTTTCTGCGGAAAAGGCGGACACAAGGTTTCCGACTGTACCGTTAAATCTAGCTCTTCCAAGGCTCGCGCGGCAACTTCCACTACGACTACAACGTCTAAGGATAAACCCGCCACGGAGTCGAAAAAAGAGTAAGCAACCCTCCGGAATCTGCACGGACAGAGGGTTGCGTTGACTCTCTCCGTGTTTCCGAGGTTGTCCGTCTCAACGCGTCCGCTCTCTCTAATCCCGATTCATTATTTGTAAAACTCATCTCTGACTTTCTTGGAAATTTAGTGTTCCGAGCTCTAATAGATTCCGGCTCCACACACTGTTTTGTAGATACCACCTTTGCCACGAAACATAATCTGAAACTCCATTCTGTTCCCGCAATTTCCTTGTGTTTGTTTGACGGCACTAGCAATATGGCAATTACTCAAGCCTGCGACATGTCTATCCGGTTCCCTTGTGGAACATCCCAGACGGTTACATTTTTCGTAACACAGTTGGACTCTAGCTGTTCGGCAGTTCTTGGATACAACTGGCTCACCCGATATAATCCGTTGATTGACTGGGTATTGGGCAGTATTACTTTCCGGACTCCCGACACTTCCGTTCCTCCTGCAGCATCTATTCCGGCCAACGCCTTTTCGGCATCAACGGCATCTCCGGCTTCTATCGAAACTTCCGAGCCCCCAAAAATCTCTCTCATCAACGCTTCGGCATTTGTTAGGGCGAGTAAACTGGATGGTTCGCAATGTTTTTCGATCAGCTTAAAAGTTGATGAAGCATCTGGATGTTTTGCGACTCCAGAATTATCCGAGCTAAAAGCCGATCTGGAAGGAGTTCCCGAAAAATACCATGATTTCGCGGACATTTTCAGTAAGCAAAAAGCTGACAGGCTTGCACCACATAGGCCCTACGACTTAAAAATCGATATTGAGCCCGGTTCAAACCCTCCATTAGGACCAATTTACCCATTATCCCAATCAGAACTTTCGTCTATTCGGGAGTTCCTGGATGAACATTTGTCGATAGGTTTTATCCGTCCCTCAAAGTCTCCGTATGGAGCACCCGTCCTTTTCGTCCGTAAAAAGGATGGCTCCCTTCGACTCTGTGTCGATTTCAGAGGATTAAATTCCATCACACGGAAAGATAAGTATCCACTCCCACTCGTTACCGACTTACTCGACGCCCACGGAAAGCTCAAATTTACACCAAAATAGACCTCAAACACGCCTATCATTTGGTTCGAATTGCCGAGGGTGACGAATGGAAAACTGCTTTTTGAACTCGCTATGGATCCTTTGAATGGTTGGTTATGCCGTTCGGCCTTACCAACGCCCCTTCCGCTTTTCAACGTTTTGTTAATGATATATTTTCCGACATGCTTGACGTATGTGTTATAGTCTATTTGGACGACATTTTGGTATTTTCCGAGGATCCCGCTCTTCACGATGAACAGGTCCGTGAAGTCTTCCGAAGACTCCGTAAAAATGGTCTTTTCGCCAACGGTAAAAAATGTTATTTCGACATGGATTCTATTGAATACTTAGGTTTCATCATCGGCCCTGATGGTCTCCGTATGGATGAAACCAAGGTTCAAGTTGTCCATGACTG